>DWNE01001598.1:0-21428 GCA_018249875.1 Cecropterus toxeus | reverse complement strand
GATATTATTGAGCACTTTGGTTGTATCTAACAATGTAGACAGTTTGAATGTCACCAACTATTTGCTGCTGACTGTACGAGCCAAAAGCATTTTGTTAGGTAATTTAATGGGAAATATTCTTGGAACTAATTGATTTGTTATAATAAAGTCGATTCATTTATTATTTGTCGTAATTGTATTAAGTATTTTCTTGTGAAGTAAATTTCCTAGTATTTTGTAATGTTATAAGAACCAAGGTGGTAGAACGTGCATAGTTCGACTGGGGAGGTACCAACGCCACACCTATTTCTAGCGTTAAGCAGTTCCTGCGTTCGTAGGGTGTGGTTGATGGCTCACTTATATATAAGGCGACCATCTTAGTCCTCGGGAGTAACAACGCCTCTGTGATTGACTTCAGATAGAACCCGTGTTCTGTATGAAGTTGCTGACAGATGTCCACGAGCGGCAGTAATTACTTACCATCAAGTGGACTGCATACTCGTTCGATGTGATAAAATTCTATAAGGGTTTCGATTTTACGGAACGGACGGAACCCTAAAAAGGAAGAACGTACGGATTAAAAAAATTATATTCTACAATTCTAATGACATGTAATACGTCACAATCCGTCAAGCCGTTTAGGCTGTAGCGCGTGCCAAAGAAATGGACCTAAAAGCAAATAAACATACACTTTCGAAAAACATACTTTCGAAAAACATTACCTCATTCTGTAGTCTGGTAAAAACTGATCATCATTCACAATCTAGAATGCTCAAACAATACGTAGGCGTGCTCGTTTGTCACCCGTTCAGTCTAACTTTATAAACACAAACTCCTCTAATGCTTGCTAACTCGTTACAAATAAAAGCGGCTAAAGAAAACGTGAACAAATAACAAAACTATTCCCACTCGGAGCAAATACAAATCTTTTACTCCGTTCTATTCTCGGCTTTGTTTTAAATCTATCGCGTGAACCAAACGTAAAAAAGGAAAATAATTACATTGTTTCTAATTATTTAAGTTAATTGGTACTGAGAATAAACAGCGTATTATATTGTGAATTGTTATTTTGTAAACAATTTCAGGAAGCCTTAATCGGTAAAGACATATTAGACTTTCAGCCTCTTTAAGTAGATCCAAGGATCGATTTGTATTTTAGTTGTGAATTTAGCTTTATGGTATAGAAAACGTAAGAAAATGTACAAATCTTTAACCTACCATAAATTAACTTTTCCATAGTCTGCCTATACTATGTTCTACATCTCTACAATCTGTCCTTGTATTAGTCTTGAATTTCATCATTTGCTCCCTTTCCGTAATTGTTTTAGCAGGTGGAGGAGGCGATTTCGTGTATAACAACAACATCCATTGAAGTCACTACGGATTCCAGATGCGGTGTTGGTCGGCAAATACTACTGGAAAGCCTTTGTTCTTCAGTAAACAGCCTAAAACTGACAGACACATAGATAAAGAAGCAGTCTGGCCCTCCTTAGCATCTTTATATCAACCACTGGATTTCGAAAAATGTTCGTAGACTACTAAATTGATCGAAACGAAACAAAACGTGTAAATTCAGTCCTGCAATCAAACAACAGTTGTTAGTTAATCTATTGCATTCATCAACTATGCGGTGACAAGAGCTATAAGCTCTTCTATATGTAGTGGAAGACAGTAAAGCTGATATAAATCGTGTAAGTCTTAGTATTTCTTAACAAATTACACAAGCATTTGCTAATAAAACAAAAACCTATTTTCGCTTCAGTACTGTAAATCTTTCACTTCGTTCCTGTTGGCCTTTTTGTACTTCACTATTAAATTTATTGTCTGGACGGAAACGAAATTACATCTTTCGAAATTATTAAATGTTCATAATTACCTATGGATTTTTTAGCTATGTCGTTTGTCAAATGTGTTATTTACTAAGAGGGAACAAATTACCGATGAGAAAGAATCATCCTTTAGTGGCGTCCACGTTTAGGCAAAAGTACAGGTCGTATCCGACCAGATTGATTACTGACCTGCAGAAGATAACTGGAAACTGGTGGATTGAGAAAACACAGGAAAGGTCGGCGCACATCAGGAGAGGCCTTATCCAGCAAAGGTCTTCAAAATGTTGAAGGATGGGTAGTAGAGTATCATCACACTCAGAATTAAATTATTTTTAAATACAAAAGCAATTTGCGTCTCTTCTTCTTGAGCATCAAATTACATCGGCCAGGATACAAAACGACTTTTAAAACGCCTGGAAACACCACGATTAGCCCAATCTGTGACTGGACGACAACATGCATTCTGTAAGCAATTACAGCATGCACATGTGATTCGACCTCAAATTAATGCCTCGCCAGTCCGGAGGCAGAAATGCCTCCTGCCTGTACGTAGGTACTCGTTCCTATAGCATATACGTACAGCAATTTATACACGTATGTTAGGTGGTCTTAGCTCCAGTTAGCTAGAAACTAGTATCGTTTACAAATACAAATACTAGCTTCGTCTGCCTTTAGATCGGTTTCAAGTTAGTTGTTGCGTTGCGTTGTAGAGATTAAATAGATATATATAGCTATAGAGCGCACATAATCCAGATTTTCGATTATATCTATAAATGTTAGAATAACTTTTATCCCGTTCCACTCACAACGTTAAAGTTGATTGATTGACGATTGATTATCTGATTGATTGACGAATGAGATATCGCTCATTGAATATTCATACATTAAGCGTAAAATAATTACATGTCGAAAATTGGAAGTGATATCCATCATAATCCTTGTAAAAAAAGTCAAACAATTGGAATAAATGCAACCTATCCAATTTTAGTTTTATAAGAATGAAGTAACAAACGAGCATGCAGCCTACATGATGATAAGTTGTTACTGCTACCCAAGGACATCTTTGAGCAACTTCATACAGAACAGGGGTTTTATTCAGATAGAACCCCTGTTCTGTACGAAGTCGATCGCATATGCGTTGCTACTCCCGAGGATTAAGATAGTCGCCTCATATATAAGTGAGCCGGCAACTACACAATTCCACCGAAACGCACAAACTGTTTCACGCTAGAAATAGGTGTGGCGGTGGTACTTCCGCGGTCCAACTACATTGGTTCTACTACCTGGGAACGAATGAGGGTTGTATCTGTCCGGAGTATATTACATATCACTATGGGCGGCAGTGATGCACCTGCCATAAGTTAGACTGCCTGCTCGTTCACTACTTTTTTATTTAAAAGAAATGGTAAATTTTAATTGTATAAAAAAGACGCTTTCTACACTTATAGCTCCACACTAGGATTTTCTCCTGTGCCCTGGATGGACACACAAATACGAATACAGAAAAACCCAAATTTAAACTCATCATTCAGATGTCTGTCTTGCCGGGGATCGAACCCGGGACCCATTGCGTGTTAGATCGGTATGGAAACCGCTCCGCCACGCGGGTCGTCTTGTAAGAATAGTTCGACCGGGGAGGACCACAACGCGACTTATTTCTAGCGTTCTTTTGTTTAAGGGTGTGGTTACCGGCTCAAATATGTATGTAAATGAAGCGACCAACTTAGTCCTCATTACTAGTAACGCTTCTGCCTTTGACTTTAGATAGAATCTCTTTTGTACATGAAGTTGCTTACACATGTCGAAGGTAGCCGTTACCACTTACCATGAGGAAGATTGTATGTATAATCGTTTGCTACTTCTTAATTATATAAAAAGGAGGTAGCCAAAAACTTACCGCTTTACCTTGTTATTAAAGAACATAACTAAATCCATTAGTAGGGCCAGTAGATATAAGCTATTTAGGATGCCTAGCTGCAGATTGATATTGGTAAGTGAATCGCCCCTAGTTCATGCGCTAACTTTACTCAACGGTGTCCTGTCTTCGAATCCAAAATGAGATTTGTTTTTTTCTACACCTGCCGTATTCTCTAGCGTGGCTGGCATGCGGTGGCTGGTTTATTCACACGCTTCGGAGCTAAATAAGCGCATTAGATACAATATGTAATGTTTGTTTGACATAAAATGTAATAAATAATGAATGAGTCCGAACTAAATTGAAACGAGCAAGAAGTTGTAAATACGCGTGTTCACCCATAGTTATAGATTGAATTGTATAACTATGGGTGAACTATGGGTGAAGTAATTTGTAGCAAACAAGCAAGCAGCCCACCTGATAGTAAGTGGTTACTGCCGCCCATGGACATTAGTAAGCAACTTCATATAGAACAGGGGTTGATGTTGATATGAAGTCGACCACAGATGTGTTGCTACTCCCGAGGACTGAGATGGTCGCCTCATATAAAAGTGGTGGTTCCTCGGTCGAACTACATTGGTTCGACCACCTGGCAAACTATCGTTATGGGATTTCATATTAAATTTAATTAAACATTAAAATAATGAGTCCGGTGGCACAATAATAAAGGGTCCCAATTAAATATGCTACATTAACAAAAGCCGGTTAATCCGTGGAACAGAAGTGCGGTCCCCTAATTCCCGCTTACTGGGTTCCGGGTAAATAGTTTCCATACCAAAAGGTTTCAATGAAATATGAGTCGTTTATTGAAATTAATAGAATCAGGGCTAAATTGTACAGAAAAGGTTATTAGTAACAAAGGGTGTAGAAGTCTCCGTCATTGATTGACTTATTTTTGGCCTACAAAATGAAGAATCAAAGGAGATTGCAGAAGTGGTCACTGATATGGACTGTAAGCAACTTCATATAGAACAGGAGTTATATATAAAGTTGCTTATTTTCTACCTAAAGTACCTCATATGAGTGAAATTTAATTAGACTGTCAAGTACCTTTTTTTGTTTTCGAGGGGGAAACCTTCAAAAGGTACACGACGCCGTGGGAGCGACGCCAGGTTATGTGGGATTTTTACCGCACTAAAACCCTCCGGTGGCTGTCCTCAGCGCTGCGTGAAAGACTCCGGGATCTCCGGAGTCCTCCACACAAAACTGAACGCAACCACTTTTTGGGCTCTTTCCCGGTGAGCATAAGCGCTCACCCTTCTTTCAGATATTTACGACGGCACGCGACCACACATACCGCCATCGTTCCCGGGGTAACTTGATTGGACGGTTCGAGCTCCTACTGTTGCCGCCCGCAACCCGGATGCCCATATTTAGTTGCCGCTTACGATAGGCAGCTGATACCGTAGCCCTATTCTGGTCCTGGTTAAACAGGGACAGACGGTAAAGTACCTAAAAACAAAAACCTAAACAACAAATCTTTTGCTTTATCAAGTTGAAATCGACCGTCAGTGATCAGCAGTTCGTTGTTGCTTTCACGGACTAAGGTGATGTAATCTTTCTTATATCATAAATGTGAAACTTTGTTAGGATGCATGTGTGTTTGTAACTATTTCACACAAATCCTATTGGTCGGATTTCGCTGTACACAAATAAGGATAGCTCGCATGGCGGAGCGGTCACCATACCAGGTTTTTTGCCAGGTGGTAGAACCATTGTAGTTCGACCGGGGAAGTACTACCGCCACACACAATTTTAGCGTGAAGCAGTTCTTGCGTTACAATACAAGTCAAACCAACTTCATATATACCATATTATAACTTGGGATACAAATTTATAAAACTATATATTTGTATCCCAAGCGAGCAAAAATGATTTTTGATACAATATTTTTCAAGCAATACAACACGGTTTTTTTGCCCCTGTGTAGATTTTTAAGTCTGCAGGGAATTGCATAAATACAAGCAGATTTGAATGTTATTTTCCGCTAGATTTAATCCGGCTTAAGTGGGGGACGCATTTCGATCCAGTAGAAGTAGGTATACGCAGAAAGCTTTGTAAATAATAATTTGTAAGTGCTCCGGTGGAACATAAATATATTATACTTCATTTTATTTGTTTTAAATCATGGAAAATCTGTAAGAAGAAAAATCTATACATATAAATAAAATTGAAGTGTCTGTTTGTAATATCAAATTAACATTTTTTTACCAAATGCATATAAATATATACATGATACTGATAACAAAAAACCTCTTAAAAAAAATTTTGTCTGTCTGTCTGTTTGTTCCGGCTAATCTCCGAAACCGCTGGACGGATTTTGATGGAACTTTCACTGTTGGATAGCTGATATCATAAGGCGTAACTTAGGCTACTTTGATTTTAGAAAAATAGTTAGGGTTCTTCGTAAAAAAATTAAAACCCTCAAAAGTACCCCTGTTTTTTACAAAATTGTTAATAACTTAGCTTTAACCAACTCCATTCACGTGAAACTTGGAGTGGATCTTTAATATTTAGAATACCATGATATGGTAAAGAAATGAACTTGAACTCCTCAATCTTCATGATGCTAGGGCACTGCCTGCCTAAGCCGTAACAGTTAACAATTTTCTGTTTACATATTTGTAACAACATTCATAATCAAAAGCATATGGTGGAAAATTTGACCTCCAATTCCTCAACCCTGATGATGCAAGGGCACCATCATTCTGCCTAAACTATAGAAGTTAGTCATTCGGTGCTTTCATCAACACAAATAAATGTTATTTATGAATCTATTTCGAATATAACACATAATATATTTAGTTTCATTTTCCTACAGTAAACCTATTCGTTATTAATCTTTTTAGTACGGTACGGTACCTATAGTACCTACGGTACAAATTTAAATACCGCTGTTACTTATTGTAACTAAAACGTTAATTTTAAACAATATTTCTAGACAAGAGAAAAGACAATAACAATATTAAGACATTGAAATGTACGATTAATTGGGGGATTAGTGGGGGGTGGGTCCATAAAAATCACGGATTATCATGGTGTGATATCATGGGTGTACTAATATATCACGTGTATTTATTTTTCAAACCTGCAACCTTTCTCTCTACCTCTATACTTTACTTTTGTAGTCCTTAATTTTCTATAATAGGATTCGATAATAGTTATTAATACCTGCATTTAATCAATATAAAAAAAAGATAATTTGTGTACTGGAAATACACGTGATATAGGGAGAAGGGGCGGGGTAAGTCTTTAACCTGTTTGGATGCAAAAAAATAACATCACGTGAATAATGGACGATCCGTGTGGCAGAGCGGTTACCATACCGGTCTGATACGCAATGGGACCTGGGTTTGTTCCCCGGCCCGATTTCTGTTCTGGGTCTGAGTGTTTGTGTGTTCTTCTTTGTGTGTCCATGGCACCCACGACACAGGAGAAAATCCTATTGTGGGACTATGAGTGTAGAAAGTGTTATAAAAAGAAAGTGTGTTATAAAATGGTGGCCCCTTACGCAATCCCATTAGAACGGCAGACTTCTGGTATAACATATAAGTTACTTATAAAAATGAAAAGTATAAGGTGCCCGTGGGATAATTTGACTTTTGTTTAAACATAGTACGGCATGATTTTTTGCACAGTGTTCGCATAAGGGTCAGAAAATTACATAGCCTACTTATATCCGAAAACAATGTACAGGCGAACCATATGCCATTTGAAGAAGGTATATCAAATATAAAGTCAGTATCAAGTTGGATTGTGGAGTCGTTGCTTGAATCGAAAAACGTTCGGTTATATGTATGTATGTCATATAACATTTCTTTTAAACGTGGGTGAAACCGCTGGCTTAGCTAGTCTTAAATAAAATCATTGTATAATGAAATATATTAAATGAAATAACAATTAACTACATTGGGTTAACAAGTACTACAATAATTAAATGTATTATAATAGAAGTCCTATAACAGAAGAAAGTATTATAACTTCGTTTACCAATCCTTTTCAGTTATATAAAAGTGTATGTAATTTGTAACAGTCTATTTACTTGCTTTCATTTAATGATCATATTGTTATGTAAAAGAAAGTTCGTTATCTCCCCCTCTTTTTATATTCGTAGGCCCCATATTGAAAAAAAAACATAGTTTATGTTATTCCGGCAACAAAGGCAAATTGAAATCTTCATATTTCAAAATCCATCAAACCCTTTAAGCTGGTACAGCATGCCAAAAGAATTGACATACTTATTATATACACACTATGAATATTATAAAATACAATTAAACTTCCAGTTAAATCTGAACCCAGCATATCCAATCTGATAGCTGATACACGCTGCAGAGCATTCCGTATTTTCACTCCACACAAAAAGCTACAAAGAAAGGTTTAAGTATTGTTTTCCAGTAGATTTAAACCGATACTTGATATTGTACTGCGCTCGAGGCATTGTTCAGTACAGAAGATATTTTGATACAAAACCGGAAGAAAATCTTACATTAGTCTTTCTAGATTTGAGTTTCGATAATAACAATTGCAGAGTGGCACAGGATATATATATATTTAAGTAGGGTCTGTAAACAGGGATGACAGGAATCATAACAATATGGGTATCAAATTAAAGTAAATAAACAATTTCAAAATATACATGAATATATTACTTTTATTTTACTATTTAGAAGAAAACCTATAAAAAACGTTAAATTAAATAAACTATTATAAAAAAAACCAACAGCTTAACAAAGAACCTGAAAGAAAGAAAGAAAGTAAAATGAAGGTAATAAATCGTTTTTAAGCCCTCGGATTTTTCATCTTAGTATTTTTTCCTATTTCTCTTGTTTTATGCTGTCTCTATTCTATACACAAATGGCGGAGGACCTCAGAACCTTTTGCAGTTAAAACGTTTGCGTATTGTTGTTAAGCGATCTAACCCACGTGAGGGGAGGCCTATGTCCAGCAGTGGACGTCAAATTTGATCGGATTTAACTATGGTAAAGTGGAAAATGACGCGATAACTTTCCACAACATCAGGATTGTTTGATCTTCGATTTTCAACTTTTTTGTTAATATTTTAATCATTATTCAAATATTAATTAGTAGCGTTTATTAAAATCTTTTGTTTAACTTGCAAGTTTTGTTTGTATGTAATTATGATTGGGTCAAATCTTGCAAGCTGAATTTAACCCACTTCTCAGGGACCGATTGAGTTGAAATTTGGAACACACATTAAGTTCTGATAACAATGCAATTATATGTAAACAATATTGTTATAATTCCAAAATGGCCGCCGTGACAAAATGGCAGATACATATTTTTGTCCAACCCACCCAATTTGGGTATCAAGTAAAAGACCTTAATTTGCAGAATTCAATATAGTACCAAAAAAAGCTTGTTTATAAAAATACCTTTTTATATTAATTTATTTTAAAAATCAACCCGATTACAAATAATTCGGGGATTCGCCTCCTCTGGTTCACTGTTAACTTTTTAATCTTGTTATATTGATTTTGTATTATAAGTAAGGTATGAGTAAAGTTGGAATAAAACGTACAAAATAAACCTAAGTTAATTTCGAAGTTTGTAGCAAAATATTAAAAGATATATCCTATTTGTTGTCAGATCTTAGATAATCCTTCTACATTATTTGAAACGGAACTTAGGTGTCCTAACAATAATAATAAAAACTTGAGACTTTGTTTTTATTTTGTACGTGTTACCAGAATAATCTATAAAATACTTCTAATATTTCGATTTCTGCCATAATTCTGAAAACTTGGTAATGGTCAAGCATGAAAAATAAATACAGGCCTTAGAAATATACATATGTTAAGTTAGCTTAATGAACTTCATTAGACCTTCGTCGTTAACCCATTAGTGTCTCAGAGTATCAGAGGTCTCTGGGTAAAAGTTTCCTCTTAAGATTTTTCAAGCCATACACTACCACCATTTATTCGAATTGGTAGACTTCACACACTGTACCGTAACTACAGGGACAAGGCAAACGGACCATACTGTCTCCAAGGAAACAACTGTACCAGCTGAAGACAAATTGTTTTAAAGAATATCTATCAACCAAAAGTGATAACAATCGCGACGGGCTCAGTATTTCTCAAAATAAACACAAGGTAATGAAATTCAGATAAAGCCGATGCATAATGGATCATTTACAGACTTGTATTTCACTACTAAACATAGACCTCTTCTAAGCTTTACTACCGGCCCTAAGCAATCTGAAATTAAGCAGTCCAGTAGACTTCTGTAAGGAACCCTCTTTTATTAACTTAGTCATTATCTGTAGACACCTTTCTACAATAACGATTTTCTCTTTCCTAGGTGTCACCGCCACACTTATTTCTAACAGGTGTAGTTACTGGCTTACTTATGAGGTGACAATCTAAGTCTTCGAGAGTATCAATCCGTCTGTAATCGACTTCAGAAAAAAACCTCTGTACTTCATGGAATTGATCATGGATGTCAACTTATAAAAAAATCACTTGCGCTGATAAAACACATAATACCAACTTAGCATAAATAAAAAAAGTTACGCAAAAGCTTTTAAAAAGATCCAAATAAAACCAACTAAAAAGAAAATAGAAAATGTTAAGTCTAATACGAAGTAACCCAGGCACTTAAGTTTCACATTTTAAAAATTTCTTTTTAGCGTCTTTTTGAGCTTGACCTCGTATGTTCGTAAGTGAAAGATTTAATTTTGTTTCAGATAAGTCTCCTAATATCACTGAAGGGTGTGGGTTTCATTATAAATAATTAAGATCTTGATTAGCATGTAAGTGACTTTATCCACCCCAAATTGATTACACCGTTTTATTGGATCCCAGTAGGGTTTTACTTCTGTGCCTTTATAAGATGAGCTGTTCGCCTAATAATTCAAGATAGCAACAAAAATATGGCATGTTCTAATAAAACGTTTAGTAATGTTGTGTCCCGATTTGAAAATAAGTACAGTAAAAGCTCCTTATTCGCGGGGGTAACGGTCCGCCCATGTACCGCGAATACAGAAACCGTGAATATCCAGTACTCGTACTCGTACTCACAGTAAAAGTTGACCCGCTTACAAGATGTGCCAAATCTTTACTTATACCGACTATAAAGAATGTTTTAGCCGCAATAGCAAGAAAATATTCATAATTTTTTCACTCGTCAATACTGAAAATGCAAATACGGAAACAGTAAATAAGTATTGACTGTATTTGAAGTACTGTATTTTGCCCGTCTTAGGTTTATGCCTGTTACTTCCACCGACTTCATTGCTACTGCTCTTGTCTGACACACTGTAAATATGAACGAACTTATAAGTTAATTGATTCCTAGAATATAAATATTTCTAATTGCGCAAGTTTTACTTAATTCATTATAACGCTATGTAGTATGTAACAATATATAGTCGGTTGAAGACACATATGAGTAAAGACAGATGCTACGGCCATATTATAAAGATGACAATATAAATATAATATACCGGCTGACGTATATGTAAGGCGACCATCTTAGTCGTCGGGAGTAGTAATGCGTGACTTGGGGTAGAACCCCTTTTCCATACGAAGTTGCTTGCAATGTCCATAAGGGCGGCAGTCACCACTTGCTAATTTGCTATTTCAATCAAATTGAAAATAAATAAAAAAAGTATTCATTGTAGAAACGTATAAATAAGCGTGTTACAAAATGTATCTATTATAAAAGACATTGTCCATCGTCAACCCCTATTGTCCCACCGCTGGACACGGGTATTATCTCAGAATGAGAGAGTTTTAGACCATAGCTCACCGCGCTGGCCAAGTAAGAATTTGTGGACTTCAAACACCTTTGAGAAATCTTTTTTTAGAGAGCTCTCAGATTTGCAGGTTTCCTCGTGATCTTTTCCTTCACCGTAAAGCAGTGATAATTAAGTTCTAATACGCACATCATTGTAGAAAAATCAGAGGTGCGTGACTGGGATTCAAACCTCGGACCCTCGATTGAGAGGCCGAGATTCAACCAGTAGGCTATCACTGCTTTAGAAGACATTGTGTCTTAGCATTATTAATTTATAATGTTTCTTCGCTTATCGTTACTCTAATGCAGTAACGAAAGTCCTAGAGGCAATATTTACTCAAAGATAGCTTCAACAGCTAATAAATTAGTTATAGAGAGCAAAATGTTATTTACAAAGTAGTACTGAAATTCAATTTGTTGAGTAAGAATTTAAATAAATGGCTAGAATTTTATTGGAGTAAATGTTCCTGATGGTATTAGAAAATATTGTATTATAAAATTTATTCGTTCTATTACTGTCATCAAATTTGCATATTTCAGTTACCAAAATATATTTTCACCCTTTCTAAGAAATGGAATTAAGGGAGGTAGAATTTTGTTGTTCGACTCCGGTGGTCATGGTAATTTGAAGGATATGTAAAAAACGAGGCGGTCTTTCTTAGTGGTTAGAAGTAGCAACGCATTTGCAGTCATCTTATCTGGCGTTGATCAAAGGTTTCCATGGGCGGCAGTGGTCATTCAGGTAAAATTCATTCTCGTTTTCTACTTTCATAATACATTTAAATATTATTTTGATGTAACACTATCTATTTATCTAAATATCCATTTATCTAAATAGCTTTAAGCAAGGAGTCACGCAGCCGTGACTAGCAATTGTTTTTAATATATATTATTTGAGTTAGTCCTTCTATTATAAAAACTTAACAATCGTCTGTTGGACACAATTTTTCCTAAAACCCAATTGGGTAGGTGTGTACGATCAACGAATTTGGTTGAATACTTTGACTCAATTCTACCCATTAAAAAAAACTTTCAATTCATCATTTAATAATTGATTGTGAGTTTATTAATTACCTGTTATAATATTTGGCTTAGAAATAGAATGATTCCATTGTACATTAATACTGAGAAACTCGATATCCATGTATAATATCTACGCTCAAATTCTTCTCTATATTATAGTGCAGTGAACTTATTAACTCCTACGTTAGGCGACTATTTCGGATCATCCAAGTAAGTTAATCTTAACTCCTACGTTAGTCGACTATTTCGGATCATCCAAGTAAGTTAATCAGTATTGCCCTATCTCTGTAGAATTAGGTATTCTAAGTTAGCTATGTTTAATGCATTAGCTGGCGTCCGGTCGACTTCACAGGAGATTGAAATGTTAGCCTGGGGACTGGTCTGTGACTAATTAGTGAATATTAGAAATTTAAGAAATAATAAAGAAGATAACATTTGGTACTTTAGTAATTAGTAAAAATGATATGTAAAGTAAGAACGGGTTGGGGCATGATAAGATACATGAAGGAAATTAGTGCAAAAATACTCAACGGTTTAGATCATGGGAACCGTAACATGACGATAGTTTTAACAAAGATGATCACAAAAATCTTAACTTGAATGTAGTGAAACGTAATGTAACATTCAACAAACTATGGAAAAACACAAACGAAAAACAAGAAAAGGGAAGAATTGAATAAAAAGGTTGCGACTGTTACTGTAATACGAGGAATTCTTCATTTATACCTGATACTAATACTTATACTAACTGCCTTAAACTATCATTATTAGACTTTCATTGCTATTTGCCATGAAGTGCTGCTTTTGATTCATGCTGACCTCTTCTGAGTTCTAACCTATTTCCAAGGACGATTATGTTTTAAACGGAATTCTTAACCATATTTCCCTCACAAAGTCATTATCTGTTTGTAACTGTTGTTTGCTATTCGAGTTCTTGTTTGATTAACTGTGTTCGGTCAACTAATCGATCCACTGTTCAGTCGACTTCACTCAGCGTTTAACGAGTACTTATTTGAACTGCTAGTATGTTCAATCGACTATTCAGTCGACTTGATCCAGTAATTAGATGTTAATTTACGCGGTAAATTAAAAATCGGATCGATTAAGTGAGTTAAATTCTATCATAACAAAATGTGTTTTAAGCTATGGAAATAGCACAGGATCATATAGAAGACGATCGTCATGATGGCGAATGGCACGTATGATCTTCTATAATCAACTGATAGAATTGTGAGTCTAAGAAGAAACGTCTCGCTAACATGCCTTTTCGCAATAAAATAAGCGGATGCGTGACATCCCCCCTTTATTCCAGTATTTCAAAGCGCAATATTTAAAAATTATATAGCCTTTGTTATTATGCAAACTGAGACGATTCTAATGATATACACACGTCATAATCCGTCAAGCTGTTTGGGCTGTAGCGCGTGCAAAAGAAATGGACATACATACAAACGAACATACATACATACATAAGCTCGTAAAACATTACCCTCCTTCTGACACAGTCGGGTAAATACAATACATCAGTGTTTAACAAACCCACGACATGTTCTCTCACAAGTCACTGTAAATGTAGTATAGATTACTGTAATTTGCATGAAATTACGAGACATATTCCAAGGATAATTATGATTGTCGCTCAAATTATTACTTCTTGGAAATGCGGAGAATGCTATATGAATAATTAAATTTGATTACAGTGTTTATAACCTTCCGATGATTCCATAGTCGTCCTTGAATAACCAAATTCGATATAGTGTGAAAATTTGATAATGAGTGTGAGATATCAAATATCTATTGCAACCTATGACTATGGTCTAAAACTCTCTCATCCTGGGAGAAGATCGTGCTCGTCAACCCATTATTGTCCCACTGGTTGACGGGTTGACGAAAAAAGCCTATGATTGTAGATATATAAAAAGCTCTGTTGTACTGCATTTTTCCAATGCGTTATGGTGGTAGAGTAGTGTAGTATATATACAGAAAAAGTTTGTGTGAACTGTTTGTTCCATTTCTGTCGTGTGTGAAAAAATTCACGTACGACAGAAATTGAACTTAATAGTAAGATATCATGAAGGTATCAAGCTGATACTTTAAAAAAAATCAATAAAGTAATCACCGCAGTCCATATCCGTCGTTTTATTTTACATATATTATAACAATATAGTAAAATTTCAAGCTTGATTCAATAAGGAGTACAGCGCCATCTGGCTGTAGCGCTGACAACTAATTTCGTAAGGCATTTTCGTTTCATCGAGTTTCCAATTACAATTCTAAAGAAATCATCTTTATAAATAATCGTCATTTATATTTGTAGAATGCCTTTTGTTACAATACAAAAGAAATATAATTGTAGTCATTAACATTGCTAATTAATAATGTTCGTTAATTGCTTCCTACGCTCTTAACCCCTTAAGCCGATGTAATGCTGATGTAAAAATGAAAATAAGCAAAGTGTCTTTTTTGACATCAGAATAATAATAACTAATTTGAAAATATATTAACCATTTTCAACTAAATACAATGGTTAGAATCAATTACATCCATACTTCAAATCCTGATGATCCAAATTATTACCAAACAAAACATCACAAACATTGATTTTCCATTATAATAAAGCATAGGTTACCTACATAGCTTAGGTTAAGGGTGGTAGAAAACCCAAGAAATCTCCAGATTCAAGTTTAGTATAAAAACCAACTATTCCACCAACTATCCCACATAAAATAAGCTTAGTACCTAATACCCTCGTCCTATTAAAGCTCTTGTAACGGCTAGTTTTACGGAACTAAGTACATAATCTGTCGATTTATCATTCACTATCGGGAGAATCTTCCCTATGTCACAGTTTTTGCGAAGTGTAATGAGGAAAATGGTGGGAACTATGATGTAAGTTTCACGCCTAGCAACTTTATTTTCGTTCTTTGTGCCATTGCCGATCCCTTAAGATGAAAAGTTGGTCTTAAAACTGTTTTTCGTGATTCTTGTAATATTATATACCTCGTATAGGCATAGCGCGATAGAAGCGACAGTTTTATAAATAGGTAAATAATTTGTCAGCAGATAATTACAAAATGCAGTTTTTTGTAAGGCTATAAAATATAAAAGCTAGCTGACTACTGAGTAGTCAGCTAGCTTTTATTGCCTATGTAATAAACAAGATGGTTAAAAAATACGCCAATAAAGATATTTCGTTCCATTTTAGTCCTCGGGAGTAGCAACGCATCTGTGATCGACTTCAGCTAGAAGTCCTGTTCTTCATAAAGTTAGTTATAGTCTATGGGCGGCAGGCTACTTACAATCAGGTGGACTTCATGCTCGTTTGCTACTTCAAAACTCCAATGTGATAAAAAATCTGTAAAATTTGTCTAATAGTATGTGGTCGCTGCTCTCGTGGACACCTGTTATCCACCTCATATGAAACAGGGTTCTATCTGACAAAAATGACAAACCCGCTGAATTTCGTGCCGGATCTTCTCATTTGAGGTCATTTGCCGATCCGGTGGTAGTGTAAGAAAAAATACTGTAAATTACAATTTATAAGTGCCCCGTAGGCCTATACAAAATAAAGACATTTCATTTCATTTCATTGCATAAAGTCCATCAAAGCTTGCTTTTCCTGTAGACTGAGAATGCAACCAGCATTATCAATGTACCGGCAAACATTCTCCCTCATTAAAATTTAAGAATTGCTTCTCGATAGAAATGTGATGGTAGTGGTGTGATGATACTACCTCTTCGATCGAACCATACTCATTCTACCATTTAGCAATCCATGATGCAATAGCCAATATTGATCTATTTCCGTCAGAAAATAGTCCAACAATAGACAGGAATAACATTTTTTTTATTTCTCACTGTTAAACTGAATAGTAGGCTGGTTTCAAATCTTAGTTTTCTTATGTCCAGATAGGTTATCGATTTCACAGAATATTTTTTTATAGGTACTTGAATGTAAAGTGTCATATGATCTTAAATATGTAATTTCTCAATAAATCCTTTTTTTTCCACGCTTTGTAAAAATTAATTGTCACATCTAGTACCTACTGCTGCATAAATGCCCTTTAAAAACCTGCCCGAATGAGGTTTATACGTAATTCACTCAAAGGTGTGTGTAGCAATGGTGCTTCCCCGGATGAACGTCGCTGGTTCTGACACTTATCGACGTTATGTGGATTAACAAGTCAGTAATAATGATGATGATGATGAAAAAATATTAATTCTTCTCGCTATATTCTTCATAACGGGACACAGGAACGTCCTCATGCAGTAAATATACGTATGAAATGTTATTTTTTTTTCAAAAATCATTAAAACTAGTCTACACTATTCAGCTGACTTTATCATAATCTTTAGGGAAGTGTTAATAATCAATCCTTGTAAAAAAGCATTATATTATCTTTATTAATCAGTTTTTCGTTAATCAATCCTGAAATATTTATAGAAAAATCATAAATAATGCTAATAAATTTATAAATAATTTTGTTATGCCATGTTCGAATTATAAGATGATTATTTTCAGCGCAAGATATGTGAAACAATATGTTTTAAAAATGCGATATTTTTTTTTTATTAATGCGAGTAATGCCACTCAATAAAAAAAAACACTATTTCATTGGTCAAGCTCTTACAGTTTATCTCAACTTCATTGACAACTTAACTCGAATAAAAGCAATTTTTCTTTATGTGCCCCAATAATCAATTAACAGAAAAGTACACTACACTTAATTTGATAAACTGTCTTGTAAACGCATGTGATTATAAAAACGATAAGTAAATAAATACTCGTAATAATTAAAAAATAAAAACACCTAAAATCAAAGTACTTACAAGTATCAAAACAAATTTAGTATCCGATTCGATCAGAACGTCCAGCACAAAAGTCACACAACACAAAATATATATTAAAACGGACCAGCCGTTATATTACCGACGCTAAGTTTCCATACAGAAATTATTTTAGCGCGAGACCAATGACACGTGCGCTCTTCGCGCCGGTCGAAACAGAACTGAGATATTCTATGCTTTCGATACGTCAACTAGATATTCTTCGTTTAACGAGTGCGACGGTGTTCTATCAACCCTTAGGAGATTATACAGGCATTACCCATTCCATTACACTGGATATTAATTACATGAGGCTTCTGTTGGATATGAAATATTTTCAGCCCGTATTCATCAATTTTGACCACATTACAGTCATGTTACAATGGTCCAGGTTTTTACCTGTGTGAAGAGAATAGTGATTTAAAAGAGTGCGCAAAGAAAATGTAGAAGAAACGTAGTTACAAGAAAACCTTGATTTTTCATTTCTATAATTTCTATAAAGGTTATATAGGCAAAGATAGGGTAGCTTCAGGTAGTTCGGAGAAACCTACGAATTCCTTGTAATAAGATTAACATTTAGGTCGTTCTTTTTCAAAAGGATTTCTTATTTATTTCTAAAACTTTTTTGTATTACTTACAATGTATTTTAATAAAACCTTGCTGTTCACTTGATGGTAAATGGCTTAGGTCAATAGTTTGTATTTAAGTTTTAGCATATTAGATGAAGTTATTTGAAGATGTGTTGCAACGCTTGCGTACGCATTGTGTTATTGTATCTATCTTTTTCTACCCATAAACCGAAAAATATAAAAATGAACTACACTGCTGTTATAAATTCGAATTAGACACACAGATAAAAGTTCTAAAATCTTATATAATTTTGAACTTTTACATATCTGTACATCCAGAATGTTCGGATGTTTGGATGACTGAGAAATGGCTGCTTTCTCAGTCATTCAAAATGTTTTTGTAAAGTTGAACGCGCTGTGTTGAAAAAAAAATGTGTTGAATAGTTTATTTATTGAGAAAGGCTATAGGTGATATAACAACACGCTTTGACTGATTATTTGTTTTTTTCTTTTCATGCAGCAGAGGGTGAATCCAAGGGGCACTACTAGTGTAATATACAAACACGAAGACCTTTAATTTTTGTCATATGTATGGATTGTTACAAAATTTCATGATGTTAAGTTGTAAGTCCCGTAGCTAAGCCATTACGTAACTACTTGCGTTTTTAGTCGGACATAACTTAGTTGGCGCCTCGTTTGACTTAATTGCAGCTATTTGGCTTAGTCCCACGGTATGTCGGTTTCACTCGAACAATCTCAAGACTTCAGATAAACACTGTTGCTTGGGAATAACTATTTATTTAGTTTCTTGTAACTATATATGTATATTTTTATTATATAATTATTTATCTCACTGTACTGATAGCAATTATTTTATTAATATAAATGTATATTTAATTAGCTTAACAATATTGTCATATGATATTCGCAAAAAATATATAATTTTCTTTTTATGCTTAAACGAATAAACGACATTCTTTACATGTTTCTTTATTTCTGTTAAATACATAAGATATGTCAGCTTGGCTCGTAATAGAAACATATCATGTGGACTTTAATGTTTTGGCGTTGAATCTATGATCAACTCAAAAAAAAATAGACAACGATGGTCATCGCTCCCGTGACCGATGTTCTCATTTGTGATGAAAACCTTACTAAGACAATTGCATATTTGTTTGTAACTTCTTCATTATAAAAAAAAATAGAAAAGCTACGTCTTTCTTATGGTTTATACGAAACACTTAAAACACGTTCTTACAGAGTTTGAAACACTGGTTATATATTTTCCCGCCCGTTAACTTGGAAGTTTCATTACTATGCCAGCTAACTGGTTGCTTTTTTAGCTAAACTTTAACAAAGTTTGCGCCTCGTTTGACTTAATTACAGCTATTTGATTCGCTCGACCTATTGATTTAACTGTATACTCCATTTGAATGTCTCCTGGTCTATTATTTAAACTGCTAGAATTTCAAGGTCTTTTGTGTCCTACTGAATTATTTGCGTTAGCATTTTTTATAGGAGAATTTATATAAGCGTATATATTGTTGTGATAAGAGAATATTTTAAACGTGGTAGAACCATACCCTATTTCTAGCGTGAAGCAGTTCTTGCGTTTCGTTGGAGGGGTGTGTTTGCCGGCTCACTAATATATGAGAAGACCGTGTCAGTCCCGTGGCGTAGCAGCATCGGCGATCAACTTAAAATAGAATCCCTGATCTATATGAAGTTGTTTACAGATGTCCATGGGCGGCAGTAATCACTTACCGTCAGGTGGACTACATGCTCGTTTGTTACTTGTATCTGATACAAAAAAAAGAAAAGGAACTTTCACATTCTTCTCAACCCATCCACCTCTTTAAGATCCACTGCTAGATACAGGCCTCCAACTAATTGGGAGTTTTGCCAATGGTTTCCACGCCTGGAATGCGTGTTGGTGGCCACAGTGGGTGTTGGTATTACTTACATGCTTTACATGCTCTCTACACTCATAGCCCCAAACTAGGATTTTATCCTGTGTTGTGGGTGCCATGGACAAACAAAGACGAAAACACATACACCCAGACCCAGAACACAAATCTAAACTTATATGAACCCGGGACCCACTAGCACGTCAGACCGGTATGGTGACCGCTCCACCACGCGGGTCGTTATTAATGTGCATGGAATACGTGTTGGTGACCACAGTGGATGTTGGTATTACTCAGGAAGACGCTGCTATTAAACTCCTGGTTTTAGACTCTTAGTCACCTATGGCATTAATGTGAAGTGACGGAGTGGTGTTATTTAAGACCACACACACTAGTTATTCTGCCTTTAAACCCACCACCCAGTAACAAAAAAGTAGGCACTTAGTCACTTGTCCTCAGTAATGGCTCATCATTAGACTTTGAAGATTTCGTTACTTTTCTGTTGAAGATTTATTTCGTGTGTGCTTCATTTGACGTAATTACACCATTTAGCTCAGTCTTTCTATTTCTCTATCTAGCTTAATACCTAAAACCGTAATACATTATGTTACATATTTTTACATATGTCGACATAACTTATACATATGTATAACTATACATATGTCGATTTATTCTTTGTGCTAAAGTTGTGCATTAAGTGCTATTGAAAACGTTTCTTTTTCATCTTTATTTTGTTCAAACTTCAATACCGCCATCAAAAAAGAGTATATTAGAGACAAATCCTTCCTCAGAAGTTTAGATTAATGTTATAGTTTTGAAATAGTCCTATCATAAACTAGTAACATCGTTAAAACATTAACTAGCCTTCATTTGATACCCATATTGTTGTAATAGTAAAAAAAATGTCCTTCACCCCCCCTTTTTCGTCTATTTCCAGACGCCATTTTTTAATTATATAACCTATGTCACTCTGCAAACTGAGACGATTCTAATAGTATGTCATACATCACAATCCATCAAGCCGTGTGGGCTGTAGCGCGAGCCAAAGAATTGAACATACACACAAACAAACATACATACATTACCCTTCTTCTGACGCAGTCGAGTAAAAAGAGCTTTATTTGCGTTTTAGTTCCGCGTTCAGTTTTCTTCGTTCTCCGTCATCATGTTAATTGTATTCTCTTCATACCAGATTCGTTCTTTTTGTGACCAAGGTTGTTTGCATAAATGTTTGAAGCATTAAACCTAGCTTTGAGGTGCATTTGTACTGTAAAATCATAACATTACAAAATTATTTTAGATATAGACCTTAACAATGACTCAAATACTTGAAACCGGCTAAATGCGAGTCGGTCTTGCGCATTATAGGTTTCGTACCATCTATCCATTCATCCATCAGTCTTTCGAGGTCCACTGCTGGACATAGGTTTCCCCTAAATAGCGCCTCTCCAACCGGTCCTGTGCCTTCTGAATCCAACGGTTCCCCGCTGTCTTCTTCAGGTCATCGGTCCACCAGGTCGGAGGTGATTAAAGAATCAAGAAAGAATCCAACTCGGCTGGGCTGTGTTCGGGAAATTACGTAGCATCTTCTCGTCCAAAATCCCTCAGTGCCTGAAGT
>DWNE01001597.1:0-21431 GCA_018249875.1 Cecropterus toxeus | reverse complement strand
ATATTAGAATTATATTAAAGACTTTTTCAAATTTAATAAATGATAAATATTTTCAGAGGGATTTTAGTACGAAGATTACTCATATATTTAAGTATATATTATGAAATATTAAATCTATTCAAATACATATTTTTTTTTCTTATTAGATACCCAATAATGAGCAAAAAGTGTAAAAACTTTTGCTAAATCTAAATCCAGTGTCTGTCCATCCTTAAGAAGACTTTATTGCTTGTACCTTAATAATAACTAAAAATAAAGCTTTTAGATTAATATATTAAACTGTAATAGACAGTAAACACATCCCATTTTTATAATACATGTATTTTGCAGTTACTGTATTTATACAGTGTTATATATTTCGTGTTAAATAGTTCGATTCGCACTTGACCGATTTATTTTCCTACTTTTTGTCTTAATAGTAGAAATATTGTAGCTGAATTAATGTAAGTGTCTCTTAACATTTATTTGTATTTTTAATTAATAATCTTGCAGTTATTTATCTTGAAATATAATACGATACAAATATGATATTAACTAAACAAAAATCAGCGCATTACTCATATGCTTTACTTAAATTAAAAAAAAGTTTCATTTTAATCAAATATTACTCAACTAGATTTGCAGAATTGCAACAAATTGGACATGCAGAATAATTATAAATTATTATGTTATGTGGATAATATTTTATCATACTTAATGTATGCGTAATAAAGTTAATTGAAAGGCTATTGACAACGCTCATTTTGCTATAAAAGTTGTGTAATGATGATGATAAATGAAGTAACCCAATCATCAGAAAATAAGTTGGAAAAAATTGCATTTTCATGCATATTTTATGTCAATTCAACCAATAAAATCATACAATAAGGCAAATTGTAGATAGAAATTAGTAACAAAATATAATTATTGGCAGAACTGCTATTGTAAACTAGTAGGTGAAAAGATATATGTTTTGAATCGCCCATAAAATTGGTGCCAAGATTAAATTCAACAGAGTTCTTTATTCGATAAATAGCAATTAAATCTAGAATACAGCTTCGTTACAACAGTTGTAAGGCAAAAGTAGCTACATATAGACAAACAATTTAAAGTTGGTAAAAATCTTTGTGGTTCGACGCCAGAAGCACTACCGCCATATCTATTTCTGCCTAATAACAGTAACAGCAGTATTTATATTGGTGTGTATTTTGGACTGAAGAATATGGTAACTGAGATATAATCATCCAATGCTCTCCGACTTAGTCCTCAGGGGTAACAATGCATTTGTGGCTATTCTCAGGTAAGATTTTGATCTTATCTGGGGTTAATTACAGATATCGTGAGTACGCGTAACATATTAAAATGTGTCAATTCCGCGATAATATCAGCTTAAAATCGTATGATTACAGATTTCCATAGGCGACAGTTACTTACCATCAGGTGGATTGCATTTCGTTTACTACTCCCATTTTATAAAAAAACTACGTTAATTTAGCCTTTTTTAATGACAATCGGATTTTAAATTGTTACAGTGAGAAACCGAGATTTGCATGGGTGCACAGAAATCATACGCAATTGTGAAACGTTAGGTTTGTCTTTACCAATGTCTCAGCAAGGGAAATACATAAAGATGCTCATAAATAGCCGAATGGACCCTAAGGAAACCAATGGAAAAGGAATCAAACCAAACTTCAAACTAAAATTCTAGTAACCTTTTCGTAAGAGTTCCTCAAGGCGTGATTTTATGTCCAATAATATTGTCCCATTAGTGTCATTAGCGTCCATCTTACAGAATGCTTATCTCCTACTACAACAAAATATAACTCACATCGAGGGGATGACAAATATGAAAAATGGCCTACATCAACAGAGTGATAAACAATAAATAGTCGAAAACCAAACGAACTTTAAATAAAGTTATCATGACGAAAAAGATTTCTTCAAGAATTGATATTATCTCTAGGTAATCATGACAAAAATAGCACCAGAAGAAATGGAGCCTGCCCGTTTCGAAAACTTAGGTTACAAATCATTGTACATTTTAAGTGAATAGTGTTGATAGTCAAATAAATTGTTGTATACATTAATAATCATGAGTATTATTCCTTCTAAGAGTCATGTAGTGTCTGTATTGAGGTTATTGAGTAGCTATATTTCACACACAGTTCCTTTGATTTTGCTGAACTTAATCGAAGGTTTACAGCTTCCTACTGCCATGAAATTTGAGCTATTCCTCATTAATGTAATAATGTCTCACAGATATTCTTCATACATTGTTTTCATATCCATTCACGTTAGGCCTTTCACAAGCTTTTACTACAAAGTCCTATGCATATAAATTTCTCATTTCGTTTTCCTTTGCCCTTAATTTAAATGATATTTCGTTCATTTGGAAAACGACAAAACATTCGTGTAATTATTTTCAGAGCTAAAGAGTTGTTCATCTAACGTAACAATCTACACAATAACACTAATAATATAATATTATTAAATTCATTAAAATGCCTGTCAACGATCTAGTGATCTAAGAGGTTATCACATGTATAAAAATAACAGGACCCATATTGTTGGTATGTATTGTTTATTACGATTCTACTTTTAACGGTTCCGCGTTTAATAATAACAGCGCCTAATTTATTAAATGCAGCAATAAAATATGACAATCTTATCATCTCATACCTACTTAGTGTTAGTAAAAATTTTGTTTTAATGGTTACCTGACCTTTTTATTAATAACCTTTTTATTCGGAAACTATTAAAACTATAGAGCTGAAACTTCGTAGGTAAATGTATTCTGTAAAGCGCTTTCCGAGTTTAGAAAAATAAAAAGTATATTAAATTTAAGGGGGCTCTCCATACATGGAACTAGAACTCAATTTTTCTTTTACTCATACTTACACATACTCGTGGGAATAACGTTATCAGTACGCGTTTAAAATATTATTATATTATGAATCTATTTGACCTATAAACTAATTTATTAACCCAATAATTGATTGTAATACAAGTTGAGCCGGTTTTTCATTATAGGTTAACGGCAAGGATCATTACATTGTAGGCAGATAAAATAATTTTTATTTGAATGTTTCGCTTAAAAATAGCATTGCTACTATTTAACACTAAGTGCTAATAGTTAGGACTTTGTATTATTTCAATGGAATCTACTTCCTACACAACAATGACAAAACATAAATCTAATCTAATCTTCAACAATGTTGCTGTGGGCTATGGGTTCAATTCAACATACTCCAACGGATGGAGTCATCAATGAAGCATGATATGATCAGAATTGGTTATGTATCTCGATTGACAACTTGCGTTTATATTTTCTATTGTTTACCTAGATCACCCTATCTAGTAATCGATTTTAATTAAATATAGCCTTATGCCTTCTCCTAAGGGTATGTATGTCATAAACAATAAAATTTAATTTATAAGATTGAAATAGCAAATGAACATGCAGTTCAACTGATGCTATGTGGTGACTGCAGTCCATGGACATCTGCAATCAGCTTTATTAACCCGAAGAGTGTGCGGTGAGAAAATTAAACTAAGAGTAATGTGGCAGGGTATGACATACCTGTTAAAGAAAGTGAGTATACAATTTGTTTCTAATCATTTCATATTTTTATTGTTATAATAGAACAATAATATTGTAATGCATTGAAAATTTAAGAAAAATCCACCATTTTAACAATAGGTATCTATTTTTTATTCAACTAGAAACAAGTCACTATGAAATTCAAACAACAATTTTCAGTCTTCTAAAAACTAAAAAGAACTAAAGATAAACACGTTGAATGAAAACAAAAACTTAATACTACGATAGAATATGAAATTAGCAACTATATAAACTGAAAAGAGCTAAAAGTCTTCGAAACATTTAAGGAATTGGAGTTAAAATCGGTGCAGTTTTTGCAAAAAAACTTGCAAATTCACGCTACATCCCTCGACCTCACAACCCAGTAACTCCAGCTACTCAAAAGGACTATAAGTTTGAATGTCTCGGACAAAAAATATACGCAAATCAACATGGTGGGTATGGCAAACCCGGGGAGTATTGCCGGGTTTGCCATACCTTATTATTTATTCTTAACCCGGCCCACACTCGCCAACTTAAGAATAAGAGTCCAATCTAAAGTCAAAGACAGATGTGTTGCTACTCCCGAGAACTAGGATGGTCGCCTGCTACGGAAGTAAGCCAAATTTATTCAAGTCGAATCAGTACAATAAGAGTTATAAACAAACAAATGTTTTATTTTAAAATTATTTTAAGAAATCCCATATAAATACCTATGCACAAGCTTTCTGAATCCCAAATATTCCTTTAATATCCGACGTGAAGAGCTACTGTAATAGGATTGGTAATTTGAGAGAACTGAGTACTTTGACGACCCGCGTGGCGGAGCGGTCACCATATTGGTCTGACACGCAGTGGGCCGGGTTCGATCACCGGCCAGACAGAAATGTGAATGATGAGTTTAGATTTCTGTTCAGGCTCTGGGTGTTTGTGTCTTTGTGTGTCCATGGCACCCACGACACAGGAGAAAATCCTACTGTGGCGCTATGAGCGTAGAAAGCATTTATGTTTAAATACAGACGGTTTGCTGGTTATTTGGTAGAATGAAATACGTAGGGCCAAGTAACAGTCTATCTGCGATAACCTCTTGTCCTTACGCTCCTTTGTTGCTCTAAATATCTTGTTGGGAAAGTAAAACAGCTGTTAAATAATTACAAACCTTAATTTTATTGAGATTTTGCTGTAGGTACATAATAGGTAACATTTAAACTTAACAATAAATACGTTATATAATACAAATTCATTTAAAATCGAGTAACTTCGTTTTCCTTAGGCTTAGTCGCGGTGGCAGCATCTTTCATTGCTTCTTTCCGTCGTAGAACTGTGATTGTCCTGTAAAAAAAAACAGTGTTATAAAAGCTGTGATAAACCGGTTTCATAACTTGGAATTTAGAATAACCTGCAGTTTATTTGGCCAGAGCCAGTGGGCCACACTCCACCGAAGAGCATAAAAAGCTTTAAGCTAAAAATGTTTGAAGCACTTTATGCTTTTCGGTGGACCTTGGAAGGGTGTGTATACCGGCTGACTTGAATTTGAGGCGTTCATCTTCTCTTGAGTGGCAATAAATCTGTAATTGACCCCCATTCTAGGTATTAGTTACAGATACTATGGGCGACAGTCAGCCCCGGATATAGGAGGACAAGTTCAGAGGGCGGCAAATTCAAACCTAGCAATCGAATGCACAACTCATCGTTGATTAACCATTTGGAAGCCTAGGTAGTAAGAAGTGGAATTTTTGACACGTATACGTTTTAAATGACTACCAATTATTGGACATCTGATGGCTGAAATAATTAAGATTGGACACACACACAAGTGGACAGGGGCGGCATGTTTTAATTTTTGCTCCTCCTAAAAATAACTGATGATCGGAATTAAAGTGGGCAGGGGCGGCATTTTTATGTTTTTGCCCCGCCTTAAAATAATTGAGGATCCGGGGCTGGTGGCAGTTACCACTTGCAAATAGAAGTTTAATATGTTATCTGTCGTCATAAATTAGTACTGCTATTCTCGAGGTCTAAGTTGGAGCGCATAGTACTTTTATTCAGACTAAAACTACTTAACAACGCGGGCACTTTTAAGTAACAAAAGGATGTGGCTGTGATTATTATGTGCTGAAACAAAATCTGAAATAAGGATGCATAAAAGATACTGATAGAATATATTGGTTCAATAGGTGGCTAAGGTCGGTGACTGATGTGTTGCTACCCCTAAAGGCTAATGCCGCAGATAACCACATTTTATACCATAACACAGCGTCCCTTAATGCTTGTTATTAGACGGTGGTACATTCGGAGTCAAACCACATAGTTCCTATCTTTAAGATTGTAAAAAAAAATACATTCATTAAAATGATATAACAAAATTTATTTAAAGATCTGGTTTAATGTTTATGAACCCAGAAAATTCACTTTTATATGGGGTGACCATCTCAGTTCTCAGGAGTAACAACGCATCTATGATAGACTTCATATGGAACCCCTGTTCTATATGAAGTTGCTTGCAAATGTCCATGGGCGGTATAACCCCTTACCATCAGGTGGGCCGCTTGCTCGTTTGCCACTTCATATTTATAAAAAAAAAAATTATAAGTATAATCTTAGATGGAGCTACCTGAATCGGTAGGTATATATATTGTCGCAATAACTGTTACCAAAGTAGGTACTTATTTAAAAAATTAAGAATCGTTTAATCGTGAATGAGATACCTAAATAAGGATCCTTTTCATAGTTTAATATAATTATGAACTTAGTTGTTTTTATGTACATGATATTATTTGAGTCCTATTGTGTGTCTAATAAGTCAACAGTTTCAATAACAATTGCAATCTCGAACACGTTTCGTAAATAAAGACATTAGGAACTTATCCACACGTGTTCGTACGATAAACTGTTAGTACCCATATTACAAAGTAGGTGACAAGGAAAACAATACGCAAATAATTGTGATTAATAATAATAATAACAACAATTATTATCATTAATCCCATTATGCAATCGTGAGCTACAATAATGCGTAAAGAATACTCAACAAAAAAATGTAATAAAAACATTATACCTACTTAAGTATGACAGGTTATTATTTAGGGGGGAGGGGGGGCGGAGGGGCGGTCCGCCCCGGGCAGCACATTTTGAGGGGCGGCAAAAAAAGATTTGGCAACCTTGTTTTTTTGGTCGTCAAGTTAGATACTGTCGTTTTTTTTTTGGTCGTCAAATTTGATATTGTCGTTTTGTTTTTGGTCGTCAAGTTAGATATTGCTATTTTTTGGTCGTCAACTTACATATTGCCTTTTTTTTTGCCGATTAAAATTTGTGAATGGGTAGCGAGTTCAACTTCCGTCCCGGGCGGCCTAAGCCCACGGTACGCCACTGAGCACGATGCCTTTGCACATCGAATTTAAAAAACTATTGATGTTTTCTTACATGTGTATGTTTAGAGGCGTGTGATTAGGATGCTAACTTTGGACATCACAGTAGACAAGTCAAATAGCGTACCACTACGCTATAACTACTTTCTTAAATTGTTTGTATGGTAGTTAATAGTTTATAGAATGACGGATACCAATAACGACATGTCACTCAGTTATTTTAGGTTTTTTTTTTCTCATTATACCTATGAGTGAAGTAATCTACGTTAAGTAGATTATAATTTATGCATTACTTATAAACGCTGCGTTTATACCAGAGATGTTACCGAGCTCCGGAATAAACCGAAATTATCGGATATCCGAAATAAAAAATAAACGTAACCGTATCCGAAATAAAAGCTTCGGATAATTTCGGGTGTGTTTCGTGTCATGTTATTTTTAATTTTAGTAAATAACACCTAAAATTAATTGGGTACCTATAACAATAACTGATAGCAATCACTCATTGTTATAACAAATGACAATATATAAATAAAACCAAACTGTTACCTAAGTATTTATATTGTTCGTTTAATAACATCCATAACTGAAACTGTCCGAAACTAATAGATATTACGGATATAATATTATACTGGTTTCGGATACGGTTACAAATATTATATTATTAATGAATTTTAAACGTAAAGTACAAATAGGTAATAACTTGGTTTTATTATTATGTTGTCATATGCTATTACAATAAGTCATATCAGTTATTATTATAACTACCGAATAAATTTTAAGAGTTATTTGCAAAAACTAAAGATAATAATATATTTTTTTCTTTACAGTCTCAAGTTACAATCATAGAGGTCTGGAGCCTCCTTTAAAGCACCAAGTGCCTGCATTAGGATGCTCCGCTTTTCCAGTAGTTATGAAGTAATTTTAAATTAGGACAACTAATTGAATTAACAAAATATATAGGTAATTTAACAATTATATCCTAGATGCTAATATATATTTGCTAATATTGTGTGTTTGTGTGTGTGTGTGTTTGTGTATATTATGTTTACATGAATTGCAGCAGTGACTCTGTTTCCTCGTAACTTAGAGGTACAAACATAAACATGATACATGATAAACATGATACCAAATTATCCGAAACTTTGATATCTGTTACGGATACAATTACGTTTTTTTTTTATTTCGGATATCCGATAGTTACAGTTACGGTTACGGAGCTAATAACATCCCTGGTATTAACAGTAGGTAACTGTAAAAACCTAATGGTTATTTAATTCACCGGTAAATTTAGCTAATCTTTCTTCCAATGAAGAATCGTCAAGAACTAATTAATTGTATCAAATAAAACAATATATAATTAATCGCATGTTAGTGTTTAATAATATTATGATTATAATTTTATTGAATAATATTTTACTCAGATTAGATCATCAATGATATCGCCATGAGAAATTGGTAGGTACTACACAGTTTTATACCTACAAGGAATCTAGTTGCTCGGGAGAATTGTAGCCATACTTGTTTATAGTAAATCCGGTTAATATATTTAAATAAAGCTATTAAATACACATTGATGTAACTTGTTTTCTTAATACCACTTTGCAATGGTGCAGTTTGTTGTTACTTATAATAATCATCATGTAATGCGTCTTTATGTCAGCGTACGCCTCATTCCAAGGTTTATAAATTAGCTGTATATCTAAATATAACTACGTGAAACGTACATAATGGTACCTTTTCTGAATACCTACTGCACGAACGGAGTGGGAGATTCGGCTTAGGGACGTGATGTAATGAAGGAGGTCGGAAAGATAATATTTATGCTAGATTTCTATTCCTATAAAATTCTACATTCGGCTGACTTACTTAGCCGCCTCATAATAAGTATTAGGTACTTATTATGAGGCGGCTTAGCAGTCGGGGAATGTTAGCAATGTCTGTGATCGGTTGCAGTCTAACTTTAACTAGGATAGAGTCATATTAGACGCAATGTTTCATAGAGATGTGTCATGCTAATCTGATGCGCAGTAGGTTCCGAGTTCGATTCCTGGTCAGACATACATCTATGATGAATTAAGATTCCTACAATATACAAATAATCCTAGTAAGAGCTAAGTGAGTGTAGAAATGTATATTTATCTATTTCATTTTTCATATCTCGGAGGCAATTTTATGTAGTTATTTCAACTAGTGTCTAACTGGAGTCAGGAAATATTCTATTTCAAATTAATTTGTTAAAAATTGACCTCATGATTAAACCTCGTAATACGTTAGGTACTGTATTGCCCCTAAGAACTACTTTACTACCAAGTGGACCGACCTGACAGAGATAGCGAGAAACCGTTGGATTCAAAAGGGTGAAGTGGCGCCGATCAGTAGAGACTAGAGACGTATGTTCTCCTAGTATAAATGATGTAAAATTACCTTGAATTGATTCCTTGCTTTTAATGCATTTCCCCGATTACCGGATACTTTTCAATTAAAATTATGTAAAACCATTTTACGTCGGTAAAAGCAAATAACTATACGTGGTACGTTGTAATACGTTTAAAATGGATAGATAAACAAACAAACCCATAGTTTACTCAACGTATTGGTAAATCGATTATGTTACTTGTTACTTTCTTAAAATAAACCTATTATCGCGAACGTTTCTTAATATTACAAAATTATTGAATATCTGAGTAGGAAATATCACGTAGTAGGTAAAATAGAATTATAGATCACTTGCTGCTTAATATTTTTTGTTCCGATTTCAAAATAGGTAATTCTAAATACACGGCTTACTCACATAGTTCTCAAGATTACAGCGTAACTTATTATTTCCCGACCCCGGATCTTCAATTTTTTTAGGGAGGGCAAAAACTTAAAAATGCCGCCCCTGTCCACTTGAGTTGTTTTTTACCATTATTTCAGCATCAAATGTCCAATAATCGGTGGTCATTAAAACGTGGCAAGAGTTCCACTTCCAACCGACTAGGTGTCCCAATGGTTTAAGTTAAATCAATGATGAGTTGCGCATTCGTTAGCAAGGTTTAAATTTGCCGCCCTCTGAACTTGCCGCACGGGGCATAGGTCCCGGCTTGCCTCCCTCTAGATCCGGGGCTGCTATTTCCGCGGCTCCGTCTGCTACGGTCACTTTAATTGAAGTAATAATAATCCATATGTTATATATAAATAATCCATAAACGACCCGCGTGGCCGAGCGGTCACTATACCAATCTGACACGCGTGTGTGTTCCGGGTTCGATCCCCGGCCAAACAGACATCTGAATGAGGATTTAGATAATGTTCTGGGTCTGGGTGTTTGTGTATTCATCTTTGTATGTTCGTGGTACTCACGACACAGCATAGTTACCACTGTGGGGCTATGAGCGTAGAAAGCGTTTATGTTTACGTTTATTCTCACCGATCGAAACGAAAATCATAAACTAAGTTACGTTACCCGATCTATGACGAACAGTTGTCATGCACGTAACATCAATTATCACTTTTCCTGCAGAAGATAGAGTGTATCACTCGTGACGTTTTTACATGCGCTTGTTTCGTGAAAAGATGCACGTCGTAGTTCTAAGACAGATCACACGTGAATTTCATTATGAGATAACCCTATCTACATATAAACGTCGACCTTTAACATTGTTAAATAGAATATTACCTACCCCCGATAGAAAGGGCGCAAGTGGAAAGCAAGCAAGCCAAAACAGAAAAAAGGAATTTAATGAAAAAACGAGAAATAGTTCGCAGTCTTTAAGTAAAATAATTACATGTTCAAAATTGGAAATTATAGTCATCATAATTTTATTTAAATTTTGTTAAATGTATATTTTAGTATATTTTAAAAAAGTATCTACTTAAAAATAAAATAATATCCGTATAATTTTAGAATACAATATACGAACTATCTTGTTTTGAGAATGAAAAATATATTGGCAAGTGAAACTTTGATTCCCCAATTAATTCGTCTATATAATTATATAATTTCATGTCTAAAAAATCCGTTGCGCCTTTTGAACTATCTTGGGCAGCATTTTACCTACGTGTGATCTGTCATAAGTCGTTTTATTTATTCGAAATATTACAACAGCAATAATTAGTTTTTCTTTGATAAAATATTTGTAATATTAAACTGTAAAACTGTGCTACTGTAAAAAGTAGAATATAAACCTAGTTCGGAATAAGTTAAACCTCGTACAATTAGGTAATATTTACCATTCCAAATAAATAACTTTAATAAAAACTTGTAAGTATACAAATCATGTCTGGGACACAGGTCAGAGATTTCTTTAAAAAATCTAACTATCATTGCAAACTTCAGTACTGAGTATTGACAAGTTCGCTACATTTTGTGATCTTAAAGAACGGACACATTCATTTTTAGGGTTCCGTAGCCATGTGATTAAAACGGGGCTCTATTACTAAGAATCTGCTAGACAGTTAAAATTTACATAGATGATGTATTTCTGTTGCTGTTATAACAACAAATCCTAAAAACATAATAAATAAATATTTAAGAGTGATGTACGTCCCATTCATACAACAAACTTTTTTTTTGCCCGATATTAATAATGGAAACAGGTAAACGCTTGACATATTAATATAATTTTTAGTTATATATTCATTTTTAAATGAATAATTGAATTTAAATAAAATAGTGGGGCTCTCAAACAACAAACGTGATTTTTTTCCATATTTTTAGATAATGGTACGGAACTCTTTGTGCTCGAGGTCGACTCGCACTTGACCGGAATTTTGTCAATCAACGCTGACGTTTGTAATGCGAAGTGAATAAGGTGTCACTTAAAACGATTGTTTCGTGACCCTGATGTAAAAGATCTGTGCCCATGTTATTACTCACTACCTGAAGTACTTTGCTTCGCTACTGGACAAAAAAAAAACTTTTACTCACGAACCGTTGGAGTTACACGGAAAGTGATATAAAGACCTATCGGATTGAAAATTAAATTTTAAACAGCATATATGCCATCAAAAGTTTCTTAGCATTCTCTTTTTATTTCAAATGGAAATATGAAAGTCTGCAACCAAAGGGTGTAGTGACGTCATTACCATAGTCGCCATTTTTAAATACTTCAAAATATCCAAAATAAAAGTATCCAATAAGTTGACCACGTAAATAAGCTGCATCCATGGCAAATTTTATGTAAATTGGATCAGTGGTTCTTGTGATTGAAGAACAAACAGACACATTCCACCTCATATATTAGTATGGATTTGTTTATAACTTGGTACGTTGTATTAACTTTCCATTTAATAGGGTTTTAAGGTCGATTAAGGTTTATTGTTCGGAGATTTATACACAAATAGAAAATGCGGTTCAAGGTTGAAGATTAGAAATCGATCATTGACAGAATTAAGGGCGAACTGAGTCGACCGCAAGGTCTCTTTTTGCAAGGGTTTCGAAATGGAGTGATTACTCCAATTGCAGAGGTTTACACTTCGTTACGTTAGTTTGTTAAAAAATGCGTACCTATCATGGCCTAAATATTTAGTATACTTATTATATAAATGAAATATAAAAGTCTGTTTTCAAGCCAACTGCGACATCCTGAGAGTAAGCTTATTTTGATAATCCATACACTTAATAACATTGAAAGTTACATGCGTCAAGCAAAAAAGATATTGAACAATAATTGAATAAAAACTACTTTTATGAATCAAAATATAATTGATGAACAAAAAAACTACTGTTAAGTATGTTAGTATTAATACAATATTCGCCAAATAATGTGTATAAAACGAGGCTTTTTTATAATTGGCAATAAATCTTCTTATTTTTTAATAAAATGACGAATCAGTCTTCTTTAGTGTCATAGCGAGGTGACTGGTCACTTTTATAAAGCCAACTAAAAGCCAGACAAGCCGAACGCAGTTTAATTTCTCCGGGCACGCATTTAAAAGCCTATATCCGGCTTTATTCGCCAATTTTGAAGCAAGCTCTATGAAACTTAGTAACTGGCTGGCGTTATGGGTAGAAATATTTTTTGGATTTTTAATGTCAAAGTGGGCACGTGTCAGCTAGTTTCAAATAAAAAGTAAACGCTAAAAATAGTAAACGCGCGATTACTCAATCGAAACCAGCGTTACATTTGTCATTTTTATGTCAGTCGTACCTTTCTGTCTACCTCTAAATCTTATGAGACTAGACTTTATTTTTATATTATTAAATAAGATTATACTTATGCCTATTTTATAAATATAAAAAAAAATCTTTGTAAAATGCCAAAAAACATCACGCGATTAATGGACGGCGCCTATTCGTCTGAAAATAAAGTTAATATTATATTATATTATTATGAAGTTGGTAATTTGGTACTGAGGCAGGTAGTAGGCAGCATTTAACTACCATTATGATGGACTGCTTTCTGGTTTGTTATTGCAATAAGTTATATTTCATCACTCGGGTAGTCGTTATAAATTTCTTTTTTAAATGTCAAAAGATATATAAGGATATATAAAAATAAATCGATCGTTAAAATTTGGCTAGCGGGCGTAAAAAATAGAAAGATGAAAAACGTGTTTTTAAATACTTTACTGTTTTGCCAACGTTGTATCACACGAGCTATTTTTGTACTTGCCTAACCCCATATTTGGCCAAGTTAGTTCAATGCCCTTCTTATAGGTTTTGAAGACTTTAACTCGATCATAATGCAAATTCTTACTAAAAGTATCTAATTGTGTATAGTTCGTCTAGATTACCGTATAAGTAAGTTAGAAGAGTGGTTCTACCACCGTAGACTTATTGTAGCTGGACTCCGGTCGCACCACCGTCACATCTATATCTACCTTAACAGTCTTAAGCGTAGTGCGGTTCTGATTTGAAGGGTAACTTTAATACATCCATTCGCATCCGAGGCGTTCCAACTTAGTCCATAAGTTTAAGTTTAAGAACGCGTCCGAGCTATCTATCTCACGTAAGACCTTAATCTTGCCATCCTTGGACATCTATAAATAATCAATCCCAGTGAAAATTAGCTCGGTCATGTATGAGTTGTTTCCCCTGAAAACTTAGTTCAAAGGCCTTCAATAAATATGTATCCTTTACGAAGCTCATACACCACATAATACTTACATTAATATAATTATAGCTGGGACGGCTAGCGAGGCGCTGATTAGGTAGAAGGCGCCAGGGAACGAGGATAGTGTAGACAGGTACACTTTGCTGTACACCGGCGAGTATACCACCGGAACAAGAGCCTCAGATATGCTTATTAGAGAGCTTGTTTTACCTGTAAACAAAGGTATGTACGATTTATAAAACTGTCGATAAAAACTAGCCGTCACAGGACGCCTGGCAAACGTGTAACATCGTGTTCATACAAGTAAAATTCATAAGACATAAGATTGCGACAGGAACCACATATATAGCATAATGAAAATAGCACCATCTACAGTAACCCGCATTAAGTCGATCTAACACCGCAGCCTGTTTAGTTTTGTTTGATACTTAATAGTTCCGAAAATGTATAACAGATGACGCTAAAATAAATAAAAGCAAGCATTGCCACTCCAATATAGATGTTTTACGTCCTATTTCTAGCGTGAAGCAGTTCTTGCGTTTCGGTGGAAGGGTGTGGTTGCCGTCTCACTTTTATACGAGGCGACCATCTCAATCCTGGGAAGTATTAACGCATCTGTGGTTGACTTCATATAGAACCCCCTGTTCTATGTGAAGTTGCTTACAAATTTCAATGGGCGATAGTAACTTCTTATCATCAGATGGGCTGCTTGCTCGTTTGCTACTTCATATTAATAAAAAAAAGGACTCAAGGGTCATTTCACATTTGGTCGGCCCGACAGTTTTATCGTTTGCTGGCTGCACACACAAATATTAGTTATAGAATGGTGACATTCAATTAGTCGGCAGCCTTATGTGAATAAAACAGGTCTTGTTACTTAGTTTCAACAGAACAACACATACAACAGACGGGCCAACCTAGTGTGAACAGACAGAAGGTGCCCGTTTACATTTGGTCGTCCCGACGGCTATTTTTACAAAATTCAAGAAATACCTAATATTAAATATTTTCACAAAATTAAAGACACAATATTAAATATCGTTTCATAAACTTTCAGCTCCACAATAGGATTTTCTCTCGTGTCGCGAATGCCATCGATAAATATATAAAAAAAGTTGCCCCCCCCCCTCTCCCTAAAGACCCGTCGAAGAAGAAAGTGCAAATTTCAGGCACTACTGATTAGAATTGAAAAAAAATGTTTTGTGTCGAATAGTCCATCTATTGAGGAATACTACAGATTATATAACATCACCTTATATTTGTTTTTTTACGTAGTAGTGGATTAAGCAGCTAGTGACATAATAAGTCCGCATAAAATCTATTTTTATCGAATTTCTAGAATTTTTTATTTTTACTTTTTATGTTAAATAACTTTACACTCAATTATTCCTAAACGACATTTCATGGCAATTTCCATTGTATTACTTATAATATGTATACGTAATATTTATTGTAATTAAAATTTCTAGCGTATTGTTACCTAACGAACTTCCGCAATAGTTACTAAGTTCGTTCTACTAATAGAGAGATAGTATACTGTGCTCCTAATGAAAACGAGTATAAGTCAGATTTTTGCCAAATTGACCTTCATTCCAAAATTGCTAGAAAAACGGACATCTACCGATAAATAGGTAAAAGTCAGATTTTTGCCAAATTTACTTATTATATTAAAATTACTTTATCTATTACAGATTTCACCAGGTAGTTCTAGTGTGAAGTGGTTCTTGCGTTTCTTTAGAAGGGTGTGGATGCCGGCTAACTTATATATGAGGCGGGCATCTCAGTCCTCGGGAGTAGCAACGCATCTGTGATCGACTTCAGATAGAACCCCTGTTCTACATGAAATTGCTTACAGATGTCCATGGGCGGCAGTGGTTACCTACTATTTGGTGGAATGCATGTTCGTTTGCAACTTCAATGTAGTAAAAAACATCTAGAATTTTATTATGTTCTTTTACATTGGGCGTACATATTATGACGCTTTTGTCTCTATATAAAACTCGCTGAAACTATTATATTAACTGCATTATATATTTAGGGTTGAATTGGCCTTTTTATTAATTTACTGATAGCCATTTATTTAATTTACATTTTGACGTTAAACACGTAGATACATATGGATATAGCATTGTAATGGTTTCGTATCAGTTATACTTACGAACCTATTTTTTTTCGAGGCAAACAAGAGTTTATATATAAGGTTCCGATAAAATAGGGTAGGTTATTTCAGTAAACTTAAAATAAATGTTAAAACACAACGCCTAAATGTAAAGGCAAAATGTTTTTAACCTACTTAAAAAGTAGATTTAGTCTGTAGTTAATCCGATAGTGTGTTATGTGATTGTTACATTATTCCTTAACTCATGATTCGAATTCCATTTTTTTTTAATAATATGCTTGCCGTGCCCCATATAGATTTAAAGTGTATGGGTAAATACGGAGGATTTTGGAGGAATTTTGGAGGTATTTGGATTTAAAATCAAGTTTTACTTATTCAAATTAATCTTTAAAATAGTTGTATGGATTAAAAATATAATTTTATACCGAATAAAATATATCACATAATAACGTTTCAATTTGGGTTTAAAAAGGTATGTGACCTTTGTATGTATATTACATAATAGCTTTTTAAATACATATAGGTTAACAATTAAAAATTTTCCATGCTCGGAAGAAGAAAATAAATATATATTTTATATTATTTTATTAGTCATTGTATAATCGTTTCATGTTCGATTTATTAGTATGAAATGTTAAGAATAAATTCTTTGTACAATTCGATAAGGTATTAATTGCATTTTTTAATTTATTACGCTACAATAATTGGCGGTGAAATACCTACCATATCATACCTACTTTAAAGTTTTGATTATTTTTGTATACAGTAATATGTATACGATTTAGTGATCTTTTGTATATTTTACATTTAATTAATTTTACATTTCAATGTCACAATACTTTCATTATCTTTTACGTAGTCTAAAAATAATTATAATTTAAATTTTAGTAAAGAATAAGTAGACGTGTGTTAGAAGTTAATATTTATTTTGTTAGTTTTATAAAAGTAAGTTAGTTTAGTTCGTATGAAATAAATAGATTGCAAAAAACATTGCAAATTAAAGAAACAAAATCATCTATCTATCTTTTTACAGTTACTTTTTATATCAACAACAGTCATTTTAATTTATTAATGTGGTTTGTGTGTTCTAGTGGATCCCTGCAACTACATTTGTACCATAACGCAAAAATAATAAAAAAATATAATATAGAATAAGCTTAATCGCAATACCCTACATAAAATGTAAAAAAATATAAGAATTACTACTATCTTACTAAGGAAATTTGCGTTTTGTCTTTGCCAAGAAAGAATGAATAATGTTCAAAAAAAGTTTGAATTTATTGGTTAATAAATTAATTGAGTCTAAATTGGCGCCAAAAGAAAAAAAGTAAAGGTCGCCAAATCTAAATAGTATTTCATACCAAGATCTTTTAGTCGTTCCATATTTCTTTTGTGGCGTTTCTTGCAGTCACGAGTCTATGTTCAGACTCTTGAAGTCTGTGGCGTTTCTTGCAGTCACGAGTCTATGTCGACAATGTTCAGACTCTTGAAGCCTTTAAACAGAATATCCGTCAGGATTGCAAGAAACTCAGAAGTTCTGGCAATAGTCCTAGAAAATGCCATAAATCGAGCCCGTATCGTCATCAATTTTGGCGGCGAATACTTAGCAGATATTACTTTTTCTACTTAATAAACAAAAAATGAGACATCAAATAATCTAAAAACAAACGTACTTTTTTGAATTTATAAAGAAACCGTCGTAGTATATTGGGTGACAACTTTTGCACCACTAGACAAGCCATATTATGATGTTCTAAAATTGAAAATTTGCAAATTTTCTTTAAATAATGTTATACTATTATGAATATGGTCCAATTTCAACCATTGGGCGACGTTTAACACATTTAAATATGATATGGAAAAATAACCTTTACGCTTTGACTTCACAATTCTATTGTTATCGTTATTAAAATGTGTCGCGTAAATACCGACACACACATATACCTTATGATAATAACTAGAACTGCATTAAGCGTAACGTCACTATATTTTAACTAATCGCGATATAACAGTTATGTTCGATAAAAATCAAATCAGCCTAACTCCAGTCCAAAGATTCCTTCCAACACTTTATTAACATAATTGTAAAGGAACAATTGATAAATCTATTTTGGAGAAAATAAATTACCAATACAATACCACTTAAAGAAATTTAACACATTTGAAAATAAGCTTAAAAATAAATTATTAAATATTCTAAAAAAAACTTGGTAGATTAACTTCAATCTTTTTCTATTACTTACAGTATCAACTGCTATTCTAACTTTGTGAAAATTTGTGGAAACTAAATGCATCACCATTAAGCCTATTGCCCCAAAACAAGAGTGTTATGCGCGTTTGTTTTCTGGTAATAAATGAGATCTGGGAGAAAAAAAAAATGAAGTCATCAGAGGTAGCAATAAGTCTGTGATCTACCTCATATGACTGAGGTCAGCAATCCTATCTACATACATAAATGTTCAAGTGACAGTTGCCTAATGGTTACCTAATGGTACGTGGTGGTGGTATGTTGGTTGCATGCTCGCTTGTTTTTTTTAATATTATACAATCGAGTAAAGTCTTAAGTGGCAAATGCCACTCGATATAAGTGGCAAATGACTCCTGATACGACAGTAATTAATTCCACATAAGATTAGTAGACCATGTGTCGCTACTCCTAAGAACTAAGTTGGTAAGCCTCAGATAACTATGTCCTCACTACCACACTATTAACTTTGTTTTTCTTGATGTGATACATCTCTAGCAGGTAAAGCTGGTTGTTGTCGTGGCGATGCTTGCTTTATTTATTTAAGCGCCATCTGTTATACATTTTCGGAACTATTAAGTATCGAACAAAACTAATCGGACTGCGGTGTTAGTTCGGCTTAGTGCAGAGTACTCTTCGTAGGTGGCGTACTTACACTTACCATCAGGTGGACTGATTGCTCGTTTGCTATTTCATTCTTAGAAAAAATATGTTACATATAACAATGCAGTACTTATCATTAATTTAATAAACTGAGAATTTGGAGAACTGAAAACTGTAAAGGTATCTAAATATGGCACCGGAATAAATATAAGGTAGAACAGGTACGTAACTCTACTATCTGTTGTGCAAAGCAAGCGTTACTGCGTTGTTCACATCAAGGATACTTTGCTTAATGACATAGTGAACAAATAAACGTAGATTTAAAAATACCGTAAGATACTGTTACTACGATGAAAATGTTTTAAACTAACAAACATATGCGATACGTTTAGAAAATATAAAGGCCAGTTGCCATACTTTATTGTGAGTACGGTGACCAAAAAGCTGGAGGAGGTACGGACTTTTTCATCCCTACGAACTCGATTTTATAGCAACACACAAACATATTTTTTTTGTGTACGACTTCATCTTAGAAAACTCAACATTTCGAAATAAAATACTAAAACGTTAATTAAGTTATTACTTCCAAAATAATTTATAGTTTACTCTATAGGGTTTCTGTTATTAATTATGCTGTTTTTTATCCTTACATTACTTACTACTTACTTTGGAAAAAATATGTAATAAAGGAGAGCTTCGACTCTTTGGTTCACTAGGTGCCTACAAATTCCTGTACAACGCATAATAATGTTATGGAAATACTTTTATGTCTTTTCAAGATTAAATGTGTAAGTTTCATTCTTATATATTTCACTGACTCACTTTTATAACAATTATATAGATATAAAATCATATACAGTTAAAACTCATTATTCAAGTTTTCTGCATTCGCGTTTTCAGTGTTCGTTGCATAGAGGCTAGACGTGACCCGTGAATTCTATGTTATTTATATACTATCTTATTAATTTGTATACTCGGTAGCGTTCCTTAGTACCTATTTTAAAGTATGAGACTAAATTATTAATTAAATAGAAATAGGATATAAATATAATAAATAAGGACGTCTCATATAAACCTGGAATCTTGGTAACGATTCTTTCGTCGCACGTTATTTATATAAAATATTGGAAAGATATTATTGGCAGATCTCGAAGATTGTTAGCGAATGAATGTAAACATTTTATGGACTTTGTTTTATCGTGGGTACCCAAAAAATTAAAAGGGTGTTTTATAATATAGAAACCTGGCAGGAAATGTCCACTGACGCTTATGAATATTTGTAATTAACCCCAGATAAGATTAGACTCCTGCCTGAAATCGCAACAGAAACAAGGCAGATACAAAGATACATTAAGTACCTATATTTCCTTCAAAACCTGAACAGGAGCGTTGATACTGATGATATACGGCAATATCGTATAGTTTCTGATAATATCTGCATTGTCATTTGAAAGGTGGTAAAACCAGTACAGTCCGGTGAAAGATATCAAGGCATATATTTCTAGTGTGAAGCAGTTCATGCGTTTCGTTGGAAGGGTATGAATACCGGCTGATTTAAATACGAGGCGACCACACTGAATAAGTGTGAATTGACAGACTTCATTCATAAATCTGTTAGTTATACAAATATTTTCACTTTTATTTTGTTTTTCTCCCTCGTTATTTAATTGTGTTTTTAATACTTAGCTTTATATAGTTTACAGATAAATAGTTTCGCCTTTTATTCTAATCCGGATCGCTGGCCCCTAGAATATCTGTCAACTTTACAAAAAAGATTATTATTAAACGACCCGTGTCTTGGACCGGTAACCATACCGGTCCACAGCCCAAGGTCTAGGGGGGATGTGCCCAAAGGTTTCATACGAATGCGCAACTCATTATGATGATCATCATCACATATCATTTATGCTCCGTCTAAAAATATGTGAAGATCCGGGGCTGCTGGTCCAACACACAGAAAAAATAAGAAAAAAAAAATCTCTTTATTCATTAAAACATAGTTCTTAATGCTAGTGGCAAGGGCCCCTGTCAAGGGCCACAGAGGATTCAGGGTTTAATCCCCGGACAGACATCTGAATAATGAATTTAGATACTGTTCTGGGTGTGTATTGTGTGTGAGTTAATGGTACCCACGACGTATCAGAAAATCCTAGTGTGGCTATAAGCGTAGGAAGCTTTTTTTTAAATGACTGAAATTATAACGGTTAAGGAAGCATCAGTATTATTTCCATTCTTATCAATGTTAATTTTACATGTTTCTTTTATTTAATATATAACAAAGTTTTTGTTCAGACTTACTATTTGGCTTGTTAGTGTAAACATAATATATTTGTGTTTTGGCGTGAGAACATTTTTGCGCATATCTTTTACCTAATAAAAATGCTAAGTAAAGACAATTAAAATATTAAGATAAGATAATTATCTTACGATCATTTGAGTCTAGAATAAAGTGAGTGAAATATTGTTTACGTAATATATTTTTGGAGCTCTCATACAT
>DWNE01001596.1:0-21434 GCA_018249875.1 Cecropterus toxeus | reverse complement strand
ATTCGTGTTTATGTGTCCATGGCACCCACGACACAGGAGAAAATCCTAGTGTGGGGCTATGAGTGTAGAAAGCGTGTGTGTTTCTTTATCTTCTTATTCTTGACATTTACTGTATACTGACATTCTAGGATATTTACCGGACGTGTTAAAAAGTTAAATCTTAGATTTCACCGGTAACTTATTTAGGTTTTTACAGCAGATGCTGCTGAATACACTGTTAATGTATGAATTTATAAAATTTTACTTATTTCCAGATCTGACATTCTAGGATATTTACCGTACATGTTAAAAAGTTAAATCTTAGATTTCACCAGTACCTATTTGGGATTTTTTATAGCAGATGGTGCTGAATATACTGTAAAGTGAATATGTGACATTTTATTAATTTCCAGATACCACGTTGTATAGTATGGCCAGTGGTGTACGTAATCATAGTTACGTTGGCAGTGCACCTTCCTAACCACTTGATGACCGCGTTGGAGTTTGTCGTCGTTCTGATAGCTCTGGCAATCGCTTCTACCGCCTATGGTAAGATATCTAAATTACCCATTAAGAACTCTGTATGACAAATTGAATATTACCAAATTTAACCGTGAAAGAAATCATCGTTAGTGAAAAACTTTTAAGAGTTCTGTGAAATATCATTTAATTCATCTCATTCTTAGAAGAAGCCTAGTCCCAGTAACGAAAATGGGTTGATGATGAAATAATTCACGATTTTATTTGAGGAACCCGAAGACTACGACACATTCGCTTGGCATCGATAGGTGAGCGTTGAGCGAATTTTAGAAAAAAACCCTAAAATTTTCATCGAAATTTTGTCTCATGTAAGATCGGACACATTTATTTTTATAGCCCGATGCCGACGCTTCCAGTGTAAAGTGAATGACTTGAATACCGTGAATGACGCGAATGCCTCATGCCTCTTGGGTAAAACTATTGTTACGTTTAATGAAGTGTTTGAAAGGGTTTAAAGGTGGTAGAATTATTTGATGTCACAGTCCTATGGTGGAACGACCGCTGTTCTATTTATTTCTTTTAGCAGCAGTAAAGTGCAGTTCAGTGGTTTGATAGATGTAATAATGCCCACAGACACAGATATCGTGTTCCGAGTCAGTGGTAGTGTAAGAATAATATATTGTAACTGACAGTTTATTTCAGATATTTCATTTCTTTCACATCTTACGAAGCATATAGGTAACTGAGTAGTAAGAGGTGGTGATGATTTTCTACTTCATATCACGTCAATGACTTTTCTGATAGGCAGGTTTGATAACAGACTTTCACGAAATGCAATGAAAACACTGAAACCTAAATTGAACTGCTTTTATCTTCTGGAATTTGCAATTTCACAGGACTCGGAATGGCAGCATTATTCACGTCAACAGGTCTGATGGCAGACGTCCTGCCTTGCTCTGATCTTCCTTTATTCCTCATGTCGGGAGCCTTCCTCAGGATATCTTCCCTGCCTTTCTGGTTATATCCAGTCAAGTACTTTTCTCACTTCTACTACGGAATGGATGCGATGAGCAATATATACTGGCGACAAATTGATTATATAGGTAAGTATTTATTTATTTATTAGGGATACGTATATATTTATTTATAAGCAAAGCTATTCTCGTACTTCGTATTTGGAATAGGTACAGTAAAGCGTCGAAAATCCAAACCAATTGCGACCATAGTTCGTATCCTAGAAATGCCAGTTAGATCCATAGTTAAGCATACAGTATAAAAAATATAGTTAAGATCACGGACAAGGCCATTTACTTGTTTTTAAACTGGAAACGAGGTCTACAGTTGTAAGATAATGACATGTAGAATTGAATAGAATGACATGTCAAAGTTTATGTAAGTTTTGTAAATAAATAAATAAATAAACTGCATAATAACAAACTTGACGACATCGATGCTGAATTTATCAAAATAAAAACTCTGTTATGTCCGCGCTAGTTAAATGTTTAAAAAAAAACCTGAGAAGGCGCTCGGATTTTTGACGTTCGGATTTATGACGCTCTACTGTACCTATTTACAATTAAAGGGCCTCACACAATTTCTAAGTGAAATTATTTATTTTCATTCGCTTCGTGCCCTTGGTGCTCGTTTTTTATGTATCCCTAAAGCAATAATTGCTTATGTTTTCGCCCATCATTAGAAGTCCATTGCATGGTATGGCCGAAAACTAAAAGAAAGCATGGGGTGTACATTGCAATGAATACAAAAACATAAACATTGATTGTTCTGTAGCGTTAGCATTGAACGTTAAAACATATGTATGGGTCTGATCCTGTATAGAGAACCCTATGTGATATTCTAGGTCATAAACTGTTTATCAAAGTTTAGCGAAATTTCACCAGTAGTTTTTGCGTGAAAGAGCAACAAACACACATACATCCACACAAACTTTCACATTTATAATATTATATGGAAGCCACGAACCAGATCTATAGACTACTATCACATAAACATAATCATTATGTCTTTTAAATATTAAATGTTTCATATTTTTTTGTCATCGTTGATTTTATTATCATATTGTTTCTTCATTCCCACGGTAGTATCGATGCTAAATTATATTTATTACATTATTACCTACTGCTTAAAAAATCCATTAAGCAGAAATTAATATCTGGGAAGTAATGTGAAGACTTTATATCAATATGGACATTCAATACATCTGTCTGCGCTTAGATTTGTTCGATAAAATGTATTATTATAATAAATGAAATAATCATATAATGGGTTGACAAGGACAATTGTAGAATAGAAATTATATATGTCTCGTACCACTGTCGTGCTCAGGAATTTTCAGGAATTTATCTGCCTGAAGATATATTTTCAAAACAAGTTTGGGCAAAAGATCTTCGTTATACGATGGTGCATTTTGAATTTGGGAGGGCTTAAGTCCTCCTCTTTCGGGTATTTTGCCGTTTTATGGTCACTTAAGTTGCATGAACATGCACATTGATAGGGGAAGGGTAGGGCTTTAAAGGAGTTAGGGGTCTTCTCTTTTTAACCGACTTCGACCGAAGGGAGGTAATCTATTCGTCACGTATATTTTTATCCGTCAGTGTTGTCTACATTAATTGTCTTTAAAGTTGCTAATACATTCGTTTTTTTAAATATGCCACCTTAATATGTCTTAAAAGGAAGTCGGTTAATGAGTAGATGCTCAGTATTTCTGTTCTGAATGAAATAAAATGATAAAATTCAAAAATTTTGACTTCTGACATTACACTCAGAATACAGATATTCATTACTCGGTTGTCGTATAAGGTATACGAAATATTTATTTTATTATTTGTGGTGGTCACGGGACCTTACGGGAGAAGTGGAAGTACAATAATGTGACCGGTCGCCAAATATTGTGCACTGAAAACGAAGGTATTTATAGGTATATAAATACCTTCGTACACCGCCCTCTATTACTACAAGCAGCCATTTACACTGAAAAAGAAGGTATGTTTTATTTATATATAACACTACAAGCACGCAAGAATTTCAATAGCTATATTCGGACTAATCAGCGACCTGAAACTTGCACAGAAGATATTATTATTAAAACGTTGATGAGTTTTATATTTCACCTGATCTAATTTGATAAGGTAGTGCCACTTAAATTCGATATATCTCAGTTACGGCAACTCTTATACAAAAAATGGTTCTCTGTCAAGAACTGTTTTCTTATAGAGACCTAATAAACAATAGACGCTCTATCTTTATGATAAAATATTTACTTTATTTGGGCTAACTTTACTTTATAGTCAAAATAAACTACTTAGTTTTGCATAATCTGAGCTTTGAAAATTTTGGTCGTAAGCATTTTTACGCGAAGCAAACATTCTTAGGGAGTGTTAGGATATTAAGTTCTGGCTTTTTTTTTGCTCGTCAAATTGTAGAGAAATGACAGGACATTTTGTTTCGCCGACTTGAATTATTCCTCTCGCTTTATCTAAAAAGTTGCCTCGGGCCTAAAAATTAAGGAAAAAAAAAATATTGTTCTACCTACATCCTTTTTTTCTATCTTTTATAGCCAATTTAAAGAACATTGGCTATAAGTACATAACCTTAGTATATAGCTCTGAAGTGGACACTTATATTTGATACAGTTTCCTAGCCATATGTCGCTTTCATCGGCGTAACAATGAAATATGTTTATCGCCGACTTCAGGACTATGTACCAGACGACATAATATACTTTAATGATTTTTTACTTCTTTTTGTTATTTTTTATTTTAATTCAGTTTACATTCACACTAGGACAATATCTGATTTTTAACTAGAAATCGATTAAATTATAACATCGTCATAATATAACTTTGGAAAAAAAATCAAATTAAAATATTTGAATTTATAGTTCAGTAATTTCCACGGTGGAACCTATATAAAAAGATTATCGTAACGAAAAATGTCGGTGTTTTGAATCAACGTGCGCCATACAATATAGGTATACAAATGGATCTTGCCACAGATCTTATCTTAGCCTTATTACCTTCACATTTTGAAGAAAAACAAATAAAAATGTCGGTCCATTAGGAAGGACATCAACGTAATTTTATCTAGCCATTAAATATGAAACTTAATGACAAGATTAAATTTGAAACCGTGTCCATCTCATCAAATGTCGCTATTGTCTCGAATGTTTTCAATAGATTATATCAGGGTTTCTCAAACTTACTCCTCCGCGTACCCCTTTTCCATATTAAAAATGACTGAGAACCTCGTTTAAAAATTACCTCCAAGTAAAGTAGTATCATAATAAAAGATTTAAGTAATAATCAGAAGGGGTTATAGATATGTGATGTTAATTAATAACATATTTGGGGCTATTTTATCACGCCGACGCAGCAAACGAGCATGCAGTCCACTGATTTACTGCCACCCATGGAAATCTGTAAGAAACTGCATATACGAGTAGAACAGGGTGTTGCTCCCGAGAACTAAGATGGTCGCCTCATTAATAAGTGATCCGGCAACCACTCCATTCCACGGAACTGATATGCTTTACGTTAGAAATACGTCTGGCGGTGTTACCTCCCCGGTCGAACGACTCTGGTTCTACCATCTTGTGTGGGTTGTTCTAAAAGCAACTTTATTTTTAATTGTCGAATGTGCGCCATTACTAAGTAGCCGTCATTACGCATATTTGTTACATACCCCTTACGATAAACATGCGTACCCCTTGGGTTACTCGTACCCCACTTTGAGAAACCTTGGAATAAATATATAAAAAGGTTACATTTCAATGTCAGTGTTTTCAACAATTGCAAAGGTTACATTGGTCAAAAAATGTTATTTATAATATTAAGCAAGAATGTAAAATGGTATTATCACCACATTAATTTTTTATATATTTTTCATAAACGCTAATGTGAAAAAGCAAAAGTTCATACCATTCGCATGTAAATTTAATGGCAAGCTGATGTTCAGTGCATTTCATTTCTGCAAATTATGTTTTTTTAAAGACCTAATTTTGCCTACGACTTCAGTTTTCGTTTTATTAATTCTCGCACCAATAGAGGGGTGTCATAAGTTTGCGTATTTACGTGTCTCTGTATCTGTCTGTGGCGTCGTAGCTCTCAAATTGGTGGCCGGTATAAATGCGTTTTTTTTTCTTATTTGAATTGATTTTCTGCACAAGTAGAAGTTATAAGGAAATTAGTGGTCTCTGGCTGCGACGACGCTTACATCAAAATATTTCTAATATTGTGAAGTTTTGCGGGTCAATACTTACCTTTAATTTTTCTTTTGGAATGTCGCTTCGATAGATGTCTAGGACATCTTTCATAAAACAGTTTCTTTAGTTACCGAAATTATCTCCTGTATATGTACCATACACATATAATTCGAGATGATCGGTCAGTGGCATTTTGAAGTGGCTAGAGCCCTTTCTAGTTCGACACCGGAAACACTACTACTAGACTTATTGCTGTCAATAACAGAAGCGTTAAGTGAGCCTGTGTTTTGGACTGAAGTGTAAAGGATCGTAAGGGATATTCTTATCCTAGGCATTCCAAATTAGTCCACAGTAGTAGCAACACGTTTGTGGCTAACCTAAAATAAGACTGTCCAAAGACCAAAGATGGACCAAAGATGGTGGACCAAAGATTATTTAATTTTAAGTAGATAACGTATTATCAATTTTCCGTAATAAATATCGTTGACATTTGTTCGCAGCAGCGTGGGTGTATTAATCTAATATTTATAAACCTAAATTATTTAAATTTCTATTATGTTTAATGTCTGTGTGCTCGTGATAAAATCCTAGTGTAAAAATGATTTTTTTGCTAGTTTTACGTAACACTTTTATACTTCCAAGATCCAAGATATAAGGTAATCCATTGTAAGCATATGAAGCGCCAATACACACAAACCAATAAACTTTTATTTTTATTTTTATATTAAAAAATACACTTAACGCAAGTTACAATTTACATTTTTCTTTTTTGTGATATATTTATATTTAAATTTCGATATCTGTTATTTACCATAACAGATATCGAAATTTCAAATATGATAATGAAAAAGATCTGTATTTAGGGATTTACATACATAACATGTGCCCGCGACTTCGTTATGGATAAATAGGCAGTCATGACAGCTTTTTGTCCGAAATTAATTCCAATTAAAATTTCAAAAACTTTTCATCGTAGTTTAAAAAACTTCTCACTTTACTATTATCGGTTTCATTTGACATATCATTACGAGTCTTACTTTTAACTTTATTTATTTGAATAAGTGGCAAAATTTAAAAAATGAAAAAAATCTCTTAATTTTAAAAATAAAAACGGTTACATAACTACGATTTGTAGAAATTATGTAGTCTCACATTTAATATTACGATTTCGATGATCTTAATTTATGTAAATGTAGATTTTACATAAATACTAAGAAATTCTAATCCAACCGGATTAGGCCAGATAATAATCACTAAGCTCTGTTCCCACAATTTGGAATTAAAATAACAATTTTGTCATTATGTATTCAATACTTAATCTGTTATTGGCCAGACATGTGTAATAAATAGGATGTAGAAATGTCATTTAGCTGAATTATAGTTCATTAAATCTTAGGTGAACACGATATGCGATTATTAAGAATAATTTTACTTGATTTATGTCTGGATCATCCATTGATAAGGTTATACCTAAAATAATGTGTAAATAAATTAACTATCTTGGTTGACAAACGGAAAGACAAACAGATTTTTCTAAAATTATGTTTGTATTAGAAATCAATTATTACGACTTTACGGTGAATGAAAACATCGTGAGGAATCCTGCACACCTGAGAGTTCTTTAAAAAATTTTCAAAGGTATGTGAAATCTACTAATTCGCACTTGGCCAGCGCGTTCAACAATGGCCTGAAACTCTCTCAATATCTAAAACGTATACTTTAAACGTAAATACTTAATTTTAGGAAAATCAGTATGCGTGCCTATCTCAGCTGAGTTTCACACATTCGGCTATCACTGTTAAAAATCTTAGTAATATTAAAAAGCGAAGTTTCTCAGGATAGTTGTCTGTTACTTTTTTACGCAAAAGAAGTGAACGGATTTTGACGAAATTTGGCACGCAGCTATTTTATGTCCTCTATTAACACATAAGAAACACCGTGTGAAACATGACTCGAGCGGATGGAGCCGTAGGAAAAACCTCTATCAATAGCAATTTTCTTTTCCTGCAAATATTTGTAAGAAAACAAAATTTCTCGTGAAAGTCCAAACGAAAACTATTTCCTAGCTGCCCGAGGATAAGGGTAGCTAAACTTATCCTTCCAAGAGTTTGAAAAAATTAAAACGGGACCCTTTTGGTGAGCAGCTTACTTGTAGACTATAAACAAAAATAACATGTAGCAAGTAACCCATAGTTACATTTACATTTTTAGGGTTCCGTAGCAAAAATCCGAACCCTTATAGATTTTCATGTCCGTCTGTCCGTATGTCACAGCCACTTTATTCGGTAACTATTAAGACTATAGAGTTGAAACTTGGTAGGTATGTGTATTCTGTAAACCGCTTTCCGAATAATGTACAAAAATAAAAATATATAAATTTAGGGGGGGCACCCCATATATGGAACTGAAACTCATTTTTTTTTTTCATCTTACATACTCGTGTGGCGGTGTCTATAGCAAAAATGACATTGAGGTTCTAAAATCATTTTTTCTCAAAGTCGATTGTTTGAGAGATAAGCCCTTTCAAAGCGGTGAAATGTGTGTGTGCCCCCCCCCCCCTCTAAATTTTAAACTTAGAGAGTGAAAAAATTTAATAAAACATAATTATGTTGTAGATGTCAAGGAAAACTTTCAACAAAAATTGGTTCGATTAAGATACGGTTGACAGATTTTAAGATATACCACTTTTTCAAAAAGCGAACAACATCACTTTGTAATTCATACAAACAATATGAAAAACAAACTTATGTTGGTAGTTGGAAAACTGTTCAACTTTAGTTTTTTTTACAGCAGAGTTATATTTTCTCTTCCAGATTTGTGAATGATAATGCTACGGAACCCTTCGTCTGCGAGTCCGACTCGCACTTGACCGATTTTGTTTGTTGTCGATATTCTTAATTGAAATTTCAAGTGAAATATTCAAAAATATTCTTTTTACAGAATGTCCGTCAAATTCAACTTCAATTTGCTACAAAGATGGAGCCTCAGTACTAATAGAGAATGGTTACTCTACAGACTTCATTTTCCAAGATTCATTGGGACTGTTATTTGTTACTATAATTTGGAGTATTTTAGGCTATATTGGGTTAAAAGTAGAAGAAAGAAAAGGCTACACGTATTAATAAAATGTATATTTTTTGTACAAAATATATTTAAAATACAAATATCTTAAACCGTTTTCCTTTACATTCCTGTTGTATTCTAGAAAATGTATTTAGTAAACCTATGCGTCTACTATAATGCAAATTTTTATATATCTAAATAAAAAGATAGTTACAAAATATTCGATTTTAATAAAGTACTATAGTACTAATTTCCAGATATTAAAATAAAAAATAAAAAACATAGTTACAAACAGTACATTTCATCCGAATGTAGTTGTTTTTTGGTAATGATAATAGATAATATTATATTTGAAGTATCGTGCTACCCGTGAAAATATCGTCAGGCCCGAGCATAACGACGTCACAACGTAACGTTTATATAATATAAACTGAAAAACTAAAAATTTAAAAAATCGGCCTAGAAATGGCGGAGAAATCGGTGAACACATATAAAAAAATACATACAGTCGAACACAAACCACCTCCTTTTCGAAGTCGCTTAAAAATAATAATTACAACACTTTATAGCCTAACGGCCAGTTAAAAATCTAGTAAAAGTTAACTCAGTTACTAGATATTTTTGATCGTCTCAATAATAAAAGATCTCGCAATAATGTTAATAGTAATTTATTAAAGGTTATTCCTTTAATTGTTTTAAAGGACTTACATTAAACTAATGATACCTTGTATTGATATCTAAAGTTAATGTCACATTATATCCTATGAAAAGTGTAATTTCCTCCCAAAGATCAAAAGAAAGACTGAAATTCATGTCGTAAGTTATTGAAACCTGCATGCAGCAGATTTCTTATTATTAGAAATTGGACCGGCTGTAAGGCATCATTAGCTACAATATATTTAAATTTTTTTTAATTTAGAAAGGATATTGGTCCGTGCATCTAAAGCGAATAATGGTAGGGTTTGGTTGGTCGGGCGCGCGTCGGTGACGCATTCTACGCAGATCTCGAGGCAACGCGCACGGGTTGTAAGTAGAAAAATGGATTTTACTATGAATATACATGAATATTATTATAAAACTATCAACTTTATTCTAAAATATATATGATTTTTTAAGAAGTGTATATGCGTTATATAGGGTCTATTGGTACTTTGAGGTTTTTTGGCGAGGGGAAAATCTTAAGGGTTCGCGTCATCAACATGCTTATTTACATTTAAGATATATATCTATAGCTCTGAGTACCGTTATATATATCATATATCTCACTAATATTAAAAAACTGAAAGTTTGTGATACATGCATGGATTTTTGATACTCAATTACGCCAGAACGGTGATTGCGGAGGTAAGAGAGGTAATCCAACGCCACCTGGATTTGACTGTGATTGTAGAGTTGGTGATGGTGTTAGCGGTGCTTGGTGGTGAAGGAAATGGTTGTTGTATTGGTGGTAGAGATAGAGGTGGTGGGTATGACATAGTTTACTTTCGGGATATATCACATTACATTTTTTGAGACATCATAATTTGATAATATAATAATAAAACAGAAATTGCATGTCATGGTTTGTTATATTATTATTAAAAATGTACTAAACTAACATCAAATTACATATTTTGTACTAAATACAACTTAGTGTACGAGTATATTTTTTATAATTTTTAAACCATATATATGTATATGATTGGTGCGTTTGTCATTTTACTAAGATAAAATAAAAGGAAATTGCTACTAATTTCTGAACTAAGTTTCGTTCGTTCGATTATACAAAACATCTACTACATGTATATAATCACAAACAAAACTCAGTACACAGGCGTCCCTCTGCTCCTCTTTACGACCATAAGGAATGCAATTAAATTTAAACCAAAATACATGACGCCGAGACATACACAATTCCTCCAGAAATTTTCTTCCGCATAACCATATTTTTTCAGTACCTCTGGCCCCGTCTTGATACACGGGACTCCAGGAATGTCGACACAGTTGATGTCGCCTATAATATCCCATTGGAGAATGGAAATGTTTTCGACGCCGTAGTAAAAGCCTGATATGTATCGTATCCATGCGACGCGCGGTGATGCGCTTGCCAAATTCAGATAGATGCCGGAAAACATTATGCTGATCAGTTCGACGGGCACCGACACAAGCGCTGCAGTTTCAATTTTTTCGAAGGTCGCGGAGAGGAAGGAACCTGGAAATAAGTATTTTATTTAAAATAATCATATTTATTTAGCAGCATTTTTTAAATTATATCTTGCATAACGTGTCTTTTTAGAGGTTTTTAACTCGAAATCAAGCAACCCGAATGAAGTGATTCTTATTATAGTACAGAATGTAATGTTATGTTATATTCCTATTAAAACGTCTATAACCTAGATAATAATATAAAAGAAATAACAATTTTAAGTGAATGTCTGTAGAAAATTTACTTCAGTTGCGACGTGGACGTACAACGAAGCGGTTCTATGCATGAGAAATCCAAAGCATATGCTTAATGGTAAAGGTGTTGATTTTTGGATAATAAGTAGTAGTAAAGTTAGGTTGAGATGTTATTAGTGAATTTGGTAAAACGTACGTAGTTTGCAGGATGTATTCCAAGGGAATATTACGAGCTAGTATCTGTTGTAATAAAATTTAAGTATTCATTTGTTTCAAAATTTTCCATTGAACCAGCCATATAGCGAATAAGCTTTTAAATTTATTTACTGTGTGGGCTTCAAGCGGTAGGTAATAGAAACCATAACAGGATCGTAAGCCCATTTCCTACTTTTATAACAAGAAAACTAACTCAGAGTGCTATGTTTTAACGGAAACAACTAGGAAATAAGCATCTAAAATACATATTTTACCTAACATATCCAAATTACACGGGAACTCAGAAATTTTTTACCCCTATACCCTTCAAACTAGATCAGAACGGGTCTACAATGATGCTGTCAGTGGCTTAAGTAAGGAAATAAGGTACCAGTTGCCGTTCATCGAATGGATCCCTTACTATCGCGAGGTTGAAAAAAACATCTACATTCAAACTATAAAAAATAATTTAGTGTCAATTTGTAAATATTTTTATTATAATGACCATATCAAAGATATTGTTCACATCTTTGTGACACTTAAGTTAAATTTATGCTCCGCCTATTTGTTTAAATATAATGCTATGTTGCTGAATGGAATCGAAACGGAAACCAGCATCATTTATAGCGTGGGAATAGAATTTGCTTTGTATATTGTAAAGTAATAGACATGTTTAAGTAGATTAAGGAGTTCACACATTTGTCAGCGCTAACTCGACGTGAAATAGTTTCAACGGTTATAAAAAGGCCGGAGCTAGTCTCTAATTTTTAATTTAAAACATATTTGAGGGGTTTTAATATAGGTATATGTTATTGTGTAAGACCGAACTACGATAAAGCATAAGATTTAACAATTTGAAGAGGTAAAAGTCCGAAACTATTTGAGATCATCGTTTATCTCAGTAGTAATCAAAATTCATAGTAAATGCTAGATTTACCTAAAAAAAGAATGAAAAAAACATACTTGTTAGACACAATATACAGTACCTAATGTCCGTAATGTATATAAGCTATTGGAAAGAAAAACTAATAGTAATAATTTACAGGAGTTGAACCCACCCACTGTCTTTCATCAACCTATTCAATCCATTTTAAAATTGAATAAATAATCATTGTTTTATTTCTTAAACCATTATTTACCAACCAATACTTACTTTTATAGATATTAAGATTTACTAGATAAACCTAAGATTTACAAATATACGGGCTTTTATATTATTATATTTTATATACACATACACCGCCCGTAGTTTAAAAAGCTTTTTACTAGAGTGTTTTTTTTTTTGAATCATCAAATGAAATCATCTTGAAAGGTGTCGATCGACATTGTATATTGACTGATTTCAATTTAATAAACCGACTTTGCAGCGACCATAATGAGAACTCCCTAATGGTAATATTTCCCATATTTACCAACGACTTTGTAATATAAATAATAAGATATATATATTCAGTTTATTATTATATTAATTTATTCCCTATACATCGGATGTGAACAATTCAAATAGTAGATCTGATGAATATCAGTACATCCTTTATTTAGGAACGGAATGAATTTCACATAACACTATTCATATTTGAGATTTGTTTGCTGAGAAAACGTAATGTTTTGAACATTACGAAACTGTATTACTTTTACTACTGTGGTACTTATTAATTGGAGGCAAGGAAAATAAATAAATTATGCCATAAATTTTCATATTTATCAACGTATTTGGAATCGACCATTATTGTTTGTATGAATGTATCAAGTAAGATATCGTCCGAGTAAACTTTTTGATTTATATGAACAGACTTGTAATTAAATAAACGTTATCTAATTACTATTACGTATTATATAATATATTTCAATGTTTGTTTAGCATCTTTGATTACCGAGATACTCAGGTACACATCTTCTTTATTGATAAGACCATATTGTGATATTATTTAATTAATGTATGTATTACTAATTGTATGTTTAATGAATTGTAAATAAATATTTTTTTCTATGAGAGTAGCCTTATTTTATCTGTAGTTTAATTTCATTCTTGTCAGTTTTGCTGTATCGTGGGTGTACAGAATGTACAAATATGAAAGTCTAAAAATAGACCGAAAACAAAGAAAATTGGTAAATTCGTAAACAAATAACATTGATACTTCTAATATGTTCCTATGCTTTATATGTATATCGCACAGTGAGAACAAATTGGATCGAACTCTAAATTTTGATAAATTTACTGACTCTACTCCTTATAACGTAATCAGAAGATTTCTAGCTAGCCTAGCTTGCTCTTATATCTCTTTAAAAACCGCGTGATTTAGGAAACTGTCTAAAATGCTTACAGAATTTTGTTACTTAAACTTAATGGATATATCGCAATAGGTCCCTTTTATTTTCACTGTGCGCATTCACATCTGTGTCCTCATTCTTTCAATTAGATACGTATATGAATTCGACGCAGCAGAAGGCTGCATGATGAAGCTTGGTGCAACGCATAATCTTTGTTATGAGTCTATCCGATAACATTATTTATATTATATCACATTGTATTGTAGATGAAAATGTTTATTAATAAAGCTATAAGAAATCAATGATCAGAAATAATAAATAATAAGTAAAAATAAAACAACATAACGAGAATTTGGTTTTTATTATTTGTAATTTCAAACTAATTTTGTACCCTGAAATTATCATATAATAAAGTGAAATGTAGTAAAGAATAGAATATACAATATACAACAAGTAAATATAGGTACTGAGTAGTAGTAGCAGTGATATGAATGAAGGCATCTTTCTTGTTGAAGACTTGGGGTTCGAACTCTAGGCTCGCATCTGTATTTTTTCGATGTTGTGTATTTATGTATTTACGCATTAACTTTCTTCAATGCTGAAGAAAAAACATGGGGAAACATGCATCTACATGCTTGATATTTCATGAAAAACTAACGTGAAATACTTGTGAAGTCTACAAAACCGCAACTAGGCACTATTGTTGAACTACGGTCTTCTTTCCATTCTGAGAAGGCCTATGCCCATTAGCAGAACAGTAAACACCTTACGGTAAATAATATATATGCTTGCATCTTAATGTATAATCTATAATTTATAATGTAGTTAAAGATAAAAGTTATTTACAATTTAACACAATAATTAATTATAAAATGCGAAACGCGAAATAGACACCATGCAGGTATAACGTTAACACTTAAAAAACAAGAATTAATTCTTAATATATCTAAATTTGCACATTTCATAAGCAAAAATAGTTTTCAAATGCGTAACCTACGGATACCCTGATCTCTAGGTAGGTGTTGTAATGATCGACTGATAAAAAGAGAAGTGTAACATTCCGACTTAGAAGAAACAATCAAAAATATCAACATTTGTCTGGTCAGATATGGACTCTGTAACCAGTACCATCATCTATCTAGTAAAACACGGGGCATCATGACAAAATATATATATAAATTAATAAACGGGTGTTCCTCTGCTCCTTTTGACGACCATCAGAAAAGATATAGTATGCGCGGTGAAGTACATAATGCCTAAACACATGCAGTTTCTCCAAAAGTTTTCTTCGGCGAAGCCGAACCGCTTGAGGACTTCAGGCCCAGTCTTGATGCACGGCATCCCCTTGATTTTAACGCAGTCAATCGACTCAATTGAGTCCCATTGTAAGATGGAAATAGATTCTATGCCATAATAAAACCCTGAGATGTATTTAATCCACGATATATAAGGAGATGCACTGGCTAAATTAAGATAAATTCCAGAAAACATGGTGCCAACCAGATCGAAAGGGACGGACACGAGCGCTGCGGTCTCCATTTTGTCGAATACAGATGATAGGAACGAGCCTGGAATTCAAATTTTCAGCCAATTATGCCCGATTTTCAATCACCAAATGATTATGAAATTTTGTAAAGGATCTAAAAAATGAAGAACCGATTTAACACTGGAAGATATGATGACGGGTAATGACAACAAGTGGTTAGTAGAGATATGACAAAAGACCCTTGGTTATTTAGGTATATGAAAAGAAATGTTTTGAAAGGAAACACAAAGAAAAATAAAAATAAAAACTAAGACATACCTAAAGAGAATGAGAAGGAAGAAGTTTTTAATTAAAATATGTGTAGATAACTGAATGGATGAAGAATTAAGCATATATAGATCAATAGCGTGATATTTCAAAGTAAGCATGTTTTTAGATAAAGAAAGGCCATAAGTACCACATTATTTTATAGTAGCTAATTCATATCATTCATAAAATGGTTTTAATATATAATTTAGTATTTTCAAATTATATATTAATACTTTATATAAATTAATCATGATTTAAATATACCCAAGTGCGTTCCGAAAAAGAATTTGGCCAAGCACTACGATTGCTATTGGATTAGTTCAAATGTTAATTCATACAAGAAATTATTTCGTGCCGTAGAAAGTAAAGGTGCTATTAGAAACCAGTTTGAACGTTAGTCTTGATTTGTAAAGAAGCTTCTTAACATGTAAAGTTCACACACCTCAAGACAGTTGAAAATAACTGTAAAACTGCTTAGTGAAATTCATTTCACCTCCCGAAAAGTGAGTTTGTTTTTAAAACATATTTATCGTTATACAAAAATATATTGCCTTTGCAACAACACATTATATATACTTATTCACTTTTACGTTCAGTTTCCGTCTTTAATAGATAATATTTACGTAGGTGTCTACTTAGCGATAAGATGCTTGTAGAAATAAGTGGAAAAAATATTTAGGATTTATAACACCATTATACTTATTTTTACCACCTTAACATCAATGAGATGGCGCTTTTAATCCCCATTGAATGCTTTATCTGACGCTAGAACTTTATTTTTAATTTGAAGATCGTTTCTTACAACGCTTCGTCTATTTGAATGGAAAACCATGCAAAACGGATGAATTATTTATCAATTAAAGTACTGAACTAATGCTATAAACACTTCTATTGTAGATAAAAATCGATAGTATTTAGAATCTTAGAGGAGTAATATGTAATACATTTACCGTAAGCATTAGCGTAGTTGGCGCAAAGCACGCAGACGAAGCTAAAGCCGAGCCAGTTCATGAAGCCGCCCTGCAGCCCCGCCACGTTGAACACCAGTGTCGCGAAAATGACCGGCTCCACCACTGCACGAGGGATCTGGAATTATCTTGCTGGGTTACTGGTTACACTTGACCTTTGCTTCTTGGCTAGAATTTGCTAGAACTTGCTTGTCTTTGGGGTTTAATTGATCAACCATATAAATTCGCAATCCACTCGAATTCAAGTTCTTGAGTACTATTATTTTTGCGTAACAAACAAGCATATGGTCAATCTATAAGTGATCCCTGCTTATCTTCAACTGCGATTTTAGTAGACTTAGTCATTTCGAGCACTATTTTGTTTGATTGTTTCAGTAATCCACCTAATAGTGATTGATTCATCCACACTGTTGCTCATTGACAACTGTAATCACCGGATTGACTTCTCGGAAACTTATAGCAAACGAAACGTAGTCCAACTTAATGGATTTGGATCTTAATGAATGGAATGTAATTACTGGATTTCTCTCAAACTTGATTTCTCTGGTATTTTACATTCAAGTAGTCAAACAAAAATTCGGTTTATTTGATAGTAAGGTTCCCACAAGAATTAAGTTAAGTATGTCTTCCTTTGAAGACCCGCGTGGCGGAGCGGTCACCATAGCGGTCTGACACGCAGTGGGTCCCGGGTTAGATCCCCGGCCAAACAGAAATGTAAATGTTGAGTTTAGATTTTGTCCTGGGTCTGGGTGTTTGTGTATTCGTCTTTGTGTGTCCATGGCACCCACAACACAGAATAAAATCCTACTGCGGGGCTATGAGTGTAGAAGAGTGTTCCTTTTTTCCTCCTTTCCATTTTAAGATAGATATATAAGTCTGGCCGTAGAGTTTTCATAGAATCATGAAACATTCTAACTTTTTAATGACAGGTTGAGGCTGATTTTGGTTTCTTAATGGAAGACTGATCAGTTTTGCCAAATAATATGCATAATATTAATAAGTTGCAACTTGGTTCAATTACGTGAATATTGGCCGAAAAGTTAGATGATGTATATCATCTAGGTTCCCTAGTTGAAAGATATGGGACAGTAATTAATGGCCAAGAACTTGGATAAATAACAAAAACCAAAATTACTATTTATTTATTCTGTTAATGTTTTTATCGAAGCATATATCTATTAAGGTAGCCAGAATTTATGGCTTTATAGATTATTATTGATAGCAATCTTAAAGTTACGGATGGCTTGAATGAGACCACCTCAGATGCTTGCGTTACTAATACTATAAATCGAATACGAGAAATTATTGGAATGATTTTATCCGTGCTGATTTAATAATATAATACTAATACGATAATTTATATATTTCATTTTATATCATAAAATAGTTTTTTAACATTCGCTCAACACACCTATCAGTGAATTATAATAAACATTTATTTCACACTAGCATTTGAACGCGTCTTCGTATGCGTAAATAAATCAAAGTAAATAATACTTTCAAATAAATGTATATTAAAATTAACGGGTTTCCGAAATAATGACCAAACCCTATCTTATTAAGTTTGTTGCGAAAATAATAAAAAAACCCTTTATATATACTTGATCGGAGTAAGGGCTAAAGAATAAGGGATTTAAGAAAAAAACTCTATCCTTATTTCACCTCCTGAGGGTGAACACAATATAACAATTTGTGTAGTACTTGATTCAAAATGGACAAATTTTAAAAGTTTCATCTTCTTTAATTCCTTATTTCACCTTTATGGGCATTAGTGTTTATGACATTTGATTGTTTTTTTCTCTGCATTTCATATTGTCTGAGGAAAAGAGGTAAATCAAGGCGTGTCGTAGATTTTTGAAGCTACCCGCGTATGTTTTTCATTTTAACTATGAAAATATTCCCAGTTTACAATAGCACATTAGAATAAAATAATGTCCATAGTATAATCATGTTTTACTTTGGTATAATGTTGTAGTGATGAACATTGTAAAAAAATATTAAACCTATATTTGGATCACATTTATGCCCCCTACTATTTTTTTAATTACGTTTTGATGGCGTTAAGATCCAAATTGTTTTAAAAGTCATCATTACGTAATGTACATATATAGACATAAATTAGAAGCTTTTCTTCTATTTCGATTATCCTGTAAGGATATGTGTACTAAGTTAACTTTTGACCGGGAGTGTACGTGTGAGAAAAAGCTTTAGGTAAGTGTTATGACATATCATCTAAAGCGCCATCTTAACAAAATTAAATTTAACGAAAAGTAATGCTATTATTGTATTTTGAATGTTACTACTTACCCAGAAGATCATCTTGGAGAGATAGTACGGAATTGGTGCGTACAGACCACTAGCAGTTTCCCGAAGCAATATAGGCACTTCGCTAGGGAAAGTAATGAATACTGCGTATATAAACAGGAATATTGTCTCCGTTATCGTCAAATATAGGAGACCTTCAGCGTTCTGGATGTCCCTTTGGTCGAGCTCTTGGAAGTGGCCGTGGTAAGGAATGGAGATAATGAGCCCCACGAACTATGAAAAATATTAGAGGTATTAGAAGTTTTGTTAGTGGAGGGGCTGTAGAGGTAGCAAACTTGTCGATTAAAAATTGTATAACTTCATAACTATAACATTCATAACTTCAACATATTAAAATAAAATATGAAAAAGAAGAAGAAGAATAGATAGTAGGTTTGTTTGAAGAAGAATAAATATTTGTTTGTTGAAATAAATAAATAAAAAAAATTAGGCCACAAATAAAAAAGGTATTCAAAATTCTAAATAAAAACGAAATACGTTACAATGTAAACATTCCTAAAATTCCAAACACAACATGTTGGATAAAAGCGAAAAAAAATATATATGTTAATCAAATGCGAATCGAATCAAATAAAATATCAGTAGGTAATATATTCATATTATGTATAATTTATGAAGGGTCAACTATGTTACTTAAGTCCATTCATAAAATACTTACCATAAAAAGCAAGAATTCAGCTATCCATATGCTCTTATTATGTTTTATAGATAATATATTTCTCCACATCAACCAGTAAAATTGTACGAAATAATTCACTTTGACTCTGCAAAACAGGTGAAAATTATGAATAAAAAAAATTAAAAGGTTGAATTGACATGAATATTATGAGAAGTTACATAAATTAAAATGATTAGATAACGCATAAGAAAATAGTAAAAATGCATTAGAATAAAGATAAAAAACTAATACGCTTCTCTAGTTGGTTTTATCTTTATTCGTTTTCAATTCGACATTTATTAAAAAGCTTTTTTATATTATTCAAATGAGTGTAATACTTACAGAGTTAGGTAGCGTTCGAAGTGCACATGCTAAAAATAAAAAAGAAATATTGACTATTGTTAAACAAAAGCAAATTGAAAATAGCTTTTAATCGAAAAGCACGGTAGTGCTTTGCCAAATTCTTTTTAATTTAACTTAAATTTTAATGTGATGCTAAAACTGCCTCAGTCATGTGACAATTAGTGATAGTTTCAACAATAGCGAAAAAGTTATTAGTCAAAAAAGTTTGAGTAGTTTCGCGGGTGTTGGTTTCTACATATGAAAATACATTAACTTATTGTCGAACAAAGAAACAAATTATAATGTACTACAAACTATCAAGACGAACTATTTAAATACGACGAACTATCTATTCATTACCTTTGGCTTGAAATAATTTATTTGCTATTTCACTGTCATGAAGCATATTTGAATAATTGTTTCCGTTTACTTTAACAAATCTAAACAGAGCCTAGGTATATCTTATTATAAGTATATTATTCCTTTTACACATGAAGACTAATGAAGACGTATGCGTACCTTCTCATCTGTTGTTCCATTGAAATATTCCATTTCATCCTTTACATCACCAACTCTGTTCTCAATTGCCATCGCTATGTCTGACCGTTGGTATTCATTGCAGATTCTCCTGATTCTCTCTCGACTTTCCATCTCTTTCTCAGTTTCAATGCCTAAAAGACCCACGTAATACTCCGCTGCGTTGAAGCCTACTGGGCATTTGAAGTTGAGGCTGCGGCAATACATCAGTCATATTATTTCTTGAGCGTTTTTATCTTGCTAACGTTTTTTACAAACTACAAATATTATACTACAAAGACGCTCAGACCCTTTTTTGTTTTTTTTATTGTCTGAGATAGTCATTTGTATTTTAATCGGCCAGCCTCTACAATCTTGCAACGATCACATAAACTGAATCACGCTAGAAATACGTGTAACGGGTGTAACTCTCCTTTTGAAATGTACTGGTTCTACCACATTTATCACAAAATGTATCATAATAGTCGTCAGAAAATATTATGAAGATGATTCAAGCAGGATATCCTTTGAAAAACATATATTTGACTCTCTTAACTCAAAATAATCATCATGGCCAATTACAAACTAACTTTCTAACTTGCTCATTCTAAGGTTTATCCTACATAACTTAATGGTTTTGAAGCAACATCGTAATTATCTTTTCATCTATGATGGACAGGCTAATTATTTTTGTTTTTATCCCATGTGCCAATCGCAAGCGAGGAAAAACAAAAGAAAACTAATAACGGGAAGTTATCAAGTGTATTAAAACGTATATACTAGTATCTTCCATCAAAATATGCCCTGATACCGGAAAAGAATACGAGATAAATTGTTTGTTAAAAGGGACAAAAACTAATTAATAAAAAATTACTTTAATATAATATTATTGTCATGTTTTTATAAAAATACAGATAACACATTATAAATATACACTGAAATTTATAAATTTTTCAACATGAATAAAAATGAAGCAGTTTTAAATTATTTAGTTTATTAACAAGTTTAAACAATGTGTTGGAAAAGACGCATGGTCTACGTGATATTATGCACGATTTTGAATATCTAAGGAAACAAATATATAAATACATAATATATATACCGGGTGTAATCGTTAAGTGTGCACAGGCGATTATTACGTAACTATTACAGATATCAAAAAACTTTTAACTGATATCGAAAGTACTTCACCTAATGAGTAAAAAGACACTAATAACTTTTTAAAAATAAAACGAGAAATATCCA
>DWNE01001595.1:0-21434 GCA_018249875.1 Cecropterus toxeus | reverse complement strand
ACATAATTTTCATAATAACACCCATTAATCTAGTTAATATTGTTAGAGCAATTCAGACTTTATCTCGAACAGTTAGATGTAATTTGTGCAATTTTAGCAAACAGAAACTAACGTGGGCAACAACAACACTAGGACATACCCAGGCGCTCCCTTCGCGGCGGTCTTGGCTGAGATCTTGCGTGGAGTGGACTCCCGGCCGACGCTCTGACTCTTAACCTGAGAAAGGACATTAATATATCTTAAAAGTTAGGACGAAAGGAATAAAACTCAAAATGTCGACAAATTTAATACTTTAATAACATTATTTATCGTGTAGTGACTCATAATTAGACGATTTTTTGCTAGAAACGGCCACATAAATGTTACATCCCATTTATAACCGCGCATTCTATGAAACTGCCCAAAATGGGAATTTTGTTATTTCCCCAAAAAATGAATTTCGTATTACGTTCCTTCCAAAAGGTGTTGATTAAACGTACTACGAAATAGAAAAAAAGCAACAAGAGCAAGCCAGCTTTCCCTTGTCCCAGTAACGGATCTAATTTAATAATATCGCTTCGTCGGACAAAATATTAAAATTACGCCGTAGAAATAAAACTGTCTTACATCATTTAAATGTACATATTATATGAACAAAATTAGGTTTATATTAGAAATAAAAAAACTATAAATTTATGATAAAAAATTGCATTATCTAGATTTTTCAATAGTAAACAAACCTGGTACGCCTTGCAGACGCGGTCGACCTCATTCTGCCTCTTCTGCGTGTGGTCCATGAGGTCTTTGTGGTCTTCGATGAGCCCTTCTAGTAATTCGATCGACTCCGGTAACGGTTCCGATTCCAATGCTGTGAAATAATTACAAATGTTTAAAACCATTTTACAAGTCCCACAGTCGGTTTCTATAATTTGTATTATTGGAAATAAAATTATCTGTAAGCAAGACGTATTTATCAGAGGTGTTTCAGTTAATCTTCAGGTGTAGCAACGCATCTGGGGCCTTAGGTAATACTCTGATCTAAACTTGATTACAGATGTCCATGAGCGGCAGAGTTGTTCCTCGGATATTATAAAAAAAAAACATACATTTCTCATTGAAATCATTAAAGTGTAATTGCAATAAGACTGCTATCAAGTAAATTCGCCAGTTTTTGTTTAAATATTAAAAACAATCTTAAAAACACAGCCTCAATTGAAAACTCCAATAGTGTTACTGAGGATACACATAACGCCATCTATTATCGAGCGACGAAAATTCGAAATAACCCAATTAACAGTACAATACTTACAAAGCAAGGTGTTCTCGAGGCCGGCGAGCCACTGCAGCAGCTCCTCCAGCACCAGGTCCAGGTCCTTCAGGCTCTGCAGGTGCGCCTCCAGCTTGCTGCCGCGCTGCATTGCCCATTGCCATACCTGGACACGGAGTTAACGGGTTTTTGAAGTGAAATTTTAGTCGTATTGAGCACTTATGTATGAACAACTAATAACATCGTTAAAAACATTGAAAAAATAACCGATTGCTTAAAACGAAATTTTTGTTCATAATTATATGTTTAACTGGCTGTGCCCCGCAGTTTCACCCGCGTTTATTAGAGAACAATCTTTTAAAAAATAACAAACATAGAGTGATGTTATATAGTCTAAAGCCTTAAAGATAAATTCACTATTCAACACAAAAACATTTTTTCAATTGGAACCAGTAGTTCCCGAGATAAGCGCGTTCAACCAAACAAACTCTACTTTATTATATTAGTATAGAAGTATAGATTTAACGCTTATAGGAGTATCGCACTTCCCAATTTAACTTTGTGATTAACTTTAAATAGAACCTAGTTCTATATAAATTTGGCAACACATGACTGCACGCTCAATCTTATAAAAACATGTTCCATCTTTTAAAAATATGTCTGCTCATTATTTATATAAACAATAAATAACAAAAGGCTATACCTGTCCAGCGGAAACTTTGCTGAAAATCCTAATTACTGGTAAAACAGACACCATTAGCTTACGAGGTTTATTTAAATACGGACCGCTCATGTTTGTACTTTAAAATACACTCATATATCATTAAATTAAGTAATTAATTATCATTAAAAATTCTAAATATTTTTAAAAATTATAGTTACATAATAATTGCGCGTCCAATTCACTGTATACATAGATTGTAAATACATTATAATAAGAATCATGTGATTTAGATTATTATGAGTGACGAGCCCCGCGGTTTTACGCGTATTCAAAATAAACAATACAAGTTCTCTGGTAACACAGCAACGTAAGTGTTATTTACAGGAACCATTTGGAACCACTTTTGATCCCTTAATAACTCAAAATCTATTTTAGCTAGTTTGCTATTAATATTAAAATGTAAATGTTTAATAAATCCTCCGAGACTACTTAGCATCTCAAATTTCATACACGTAGTTAATGTCGTTATTAAAATATTAAGGTACAAAATTCGGCATTTTAACTGATCATGCTTTACATAACATTTTAATAACTTTAGATAGAGAAGATGGTTAATGGAATAAAAAAATAACATGGTAGAACCGTTTATGGTTCGACCCTGGAAGCACCACCGCCACACCTAATTCCACCTCATAGGATATCGGTGCCCTAATGAGGTCTGGTCTGAAGAGTGTGGCAAGGGAGATATACTTATCCGAGACGTTCCTTAGTCCTCATTAGCAACGCTGCTGTGGTCAACCTCACGTACTTCAACCTCATGAGACACAGACAATTAATAGTAGAAGTTATTATATTAAGTTCTTCTCAGTTAGCTAGGGTGGTAGAACCAATGTAGTTCGACCGGGGAGGTACCACCGCCACACCTGTTTCTAGCGTGAGGCAGTTCTTGCGTGAGGTGGAAGGACGTGGTTGCTGGCTCAGTTATATATGAGGTGACCGTCTCAGTCCTCGGGAGAAGCAACGCATCTGTCATCGACTTCAGATAGAGCCGCTGTTCTATATGAAGTTGCTTACGGATGTTCCTGGGCGGCAGTAACTACTTACCATCAGGTGGGCTGCGTGCTCGATTGTCTAATCTAATAATAATAATAGCCAAACTACTTTTTCGCGAAAACTATTTAATGTACAGACGCACGGAACTTTAATTTTATTATATGTTATACATTTTATTTTAGACGCATAAGATAAGATTAAATATAATTGTATTTGTTTATAATTATATCGATGTTCATATCTACCGAATTTAAATCAGCAAGGTTAAGATATCGTTAAGATTATTAAACAAATCGGCGAATATTAAAAGATAAACGTTTCAGGCTTTTTTATATCAATGCATTATGCATTGCAATGTCTTTGAATTTTGAATCATGTTTAATTTCATGTTTTTTATTTATTTATTTATTTATGGATTACCAACACAAGTTACAGTGAATACGACTATAAACTATACATTGCATAAATATAACTACTCGTACTGAACTTGCACTTATACACAGCATGCTATGTGTTACAGACTTGTGAACCAAAAAGAAGTCAAAATTTGTCATTGTCAGAGTTTCTTTGTCAGAATCATTCCAACGGCGTATGATGATGACTTACAATTTTATATTATATATTAGTCGACGACCCGCGTGGCCGAGCGGTCACCATACCGGTCTGACGCGCAGTGGGTCCCGGTTTCGATTCCCGGTCAGACAGAAATATGAATGATGAGTTTAGATTTCTGTTCTGGGTCTGGGTGTTTGTGTATTCGTGTTTGTGTGTCCATGGCACCCACGACACAGGTGAAAATCCTAGTGTGGGGCTATGAGTGTAGAAAGCGTGTTTTTTTTTATTTATTTTTATTAAGGAACAGATGTTATGTTAGCCTGCAACCACACTAACTCTATTTGGTACTAATTGTCTATTTCCTACACGAAATAGACCAACATAAGCTTAACGTTTGCTTAGTCACAACCACACTAACTGTGCTGTCATTTTATCCCACCAACTGTACATTCTGATGGTCTGATTTTTATGCGTAGTACACACTAATAATTGTTTTCTATTTGTTTATTTACAACCACGCTAACTGTGACGAAATACTATATTTACAGTAATTTCATGTTAGTCTAGTTACATCCACTTTGCATCTAACAGCAAATGCAGCTAACTTTGCAACACCGAATTCCAGCGGTTCTCATACTAACAGTTTACCCTTTAATTTTAGCGAGTTTGAACGAGTGTATGACTGTATCTTGTCAAACTGTTGTTTTGATAGAAATTTACAGTTAGAGTTAGTGTAGATGTAAATATATCTACTACGGGTTTTGAATAATACTATTTGATTGATTGATTGATTGAACGACCCGCGTGGCGGAGCGGTCACCATGCCGGTCTTACGCCCAGTAGGTCCGGGTTCTATCCTCGGCCGGACAGACATCTGAATGTTGAATTTAGATGTCTTTTCTGGGTGTGGGTGTATCCGTCTTTGTGTGTCTATGTACCCACGACAGGAGAAAACCCTAGTGTGGGGCAATGAGTGTAGAAAGCGTGTGTATCTTGATAAACTGTCGCATTAATCGTTATTTTTCGTTAGCTTAAACTTCGTTACCAGTGCACTCACCTCATCCCACCGGCTCTGTATAATCGTGATCCAGTGTTTGATGACCGTCACCGCGTCGGGATGTGCCTTCGCGAGGATCGCGTGAGCGAGGGCGATGGTGTCGTCCTTGTCCCTTCGCTTCTCGGCGAGCTCCTTCGCGAACCTCTCGTGGTCGAGCAGCTGCTGGCGCGTGTCGTGCTCGCCCTCGGGCAGCTGGCCGGCGAACCGCAGCTTGGTCTCCGCGTCCGAGAGCCACTCGAGGAGCATGTTCACGGATTTGTGGAGACGTTCCGCCTGTGGACGATGTTATTTATTAGTTGTAAGTAGTTATAAGTGTTTTTTTTATATCTGATTAGCTACTAGGTTATTAATAACTATAGTCGCTGTAGAAATAAAAATGTATGTCATCCTTTCCCATTTCTTTTAAAAATTCAATTAATATATATTTTTAGACGCAAAAATTTCTGATTGAAATAAGAGTTTTTTTTTTATTATTTATTTAAACGCGATTAGTTTAGTTTATTTTAAAAATATTACATAAAGTGAGAACTTGATGGTATATATTATGAATAGTGGGAATTTGTTTTTAAATTAAATTATTTATCGAAAATTGAAGTTATTTATATACAACAATCTATCGTTTCAAGTTAATTTAATAAAATGTTGAACAAAATGTTCCAAACTTTATAAACACCATTATAATTTCCTGTTAAAGATGTATATGGGTAAAATTGAACAATCCTACTTAATAAAAATAAATCACATGTCATATTTCAGCCGTAAAAATCAAAAATCTTTAATTGTGTAACTTAATTAGTTACTGTTTTAAAAAATGCATAAAGCGATCATTTAAGGCAAAAGTCTCAAACATAAGAACTATTAAGCCATTCGAATAACATAATTTAGCGTACCTCCTTGAGCGCGCTCTCCAGCCGGTGGGCCTTCTTCTCGCTGAGGCCCTGCACGGCGTCCCACGCCTGCTTCAGCTCCGAGCACTGCTGCTTGATGCTGCCCGCGTCCTCCTTCGGCACCTACAGACAGATAAATCACGCATTTGTTTTTCTAGACGCGTTCTCATATACATTTAGAGTCCGACCGAAGATCCGGCCGAAGGTTGTGACGATAGCCGAATAATAACTTGTATATATGTACACATAGTATTGGGCACTTAATAAATACTTATTTTAAACAAATAAATTTTGTAAAATTGTAGCTGAATTTGAGTTTGAGTTGAAATTGAAATGAATTTGAAGTGGCAAATGATTGTACTCCACCTCATAATAAGTAGTCAAAATTTCATTTATTCATTTCTCTGAATCAAAATGAATGAATAAAGAAATCGTTCAAATGAATGAACGATTAACTTTGTTGGTCAGCGTCCAGTCCTGTGCCCACTTAACATCAGGTGGACTGCCTGTCCGTTTGCTATTTCTGCTCAATTGACAACAATAACAACAACAGTGACTATAATTACATCCCTAAGTCTATTTCTCACGTTTTTTATTTTTTATTTAAGTAAAATATTTAAAAGTGAATAATATACAAACTGGCACTTACCGTTGCTTCCAGATCTTTCCCGGTCTTCAGTACCGACTGCATCTGTTGTTCACGCGAATGCAAGTCTTCTTCGAATTGCTGCAATAAATATTTAGTATGAGAATTACAAAAAAAATATAGGTATTAAGCTAAATAATAACTAATAGTTAAAGTTCCTGAAAATGTGTTTCCAGATGCGTTCTACACTTTAATAAATAAACGTTTACTCCAACAATAGAGTACGGTAGATGTGACAGATCCATAGCATTCAGCTTGCTGATCTTTTGAACTATATCGGTGACTTTGGTCCTCACTCGACTACTTCATTTCGAAATTATTCTTGAGTAACACACCAAGGTTCCATTGGGTCCTGAACGACTTTAAGCTTATAGACCAGTCCCACCGTAAGTGTTCACGTCATTATGACCTGCAGGACGCTGCCAGGGATTTGAACCTCGGACTCCCAGATTGCGACCAAATTTCAAAGGCCCTTGAAACTAGTATCCAAAGGCGTATCTCCCAGCAGCCATACCTTATGCTGTTCGATGAGCGCCATGACGGTGTCCAGGTCTCCGTGGACGGGCGAGTCCGCGGCCAGCTCCCGCTCCTGGCGCCGCAGCCACTCCAGCAGCGCCGACATCGCGTCCTTGAACTGCCCGGAGTACAGCAGCGCCTCTTCCAGTCTGCGTTGTCTGTGGGACGAGTTACGTGTAAATACAGTTGTTTCTTATTATTCTACTTAATAATACCAATAGATGAATTACAATATGTAATAATTGAAAAATATATTTCTTGCTTAAAATTTTAGGAAAATGGCTTATAGAGAAATTAAGTATAATAAAAGATATTTGACTGATTAGCGTAGTGTTATTGTGGGTAGATTAAGGATAGAATTACAAGTACAGAAAAAATCAAAGAATAGATGATCATGATTGTGTGGCGTCATTTTTATTTTATTTTATTTTATTATCATCCCAAAACTTTTCGGCAGATAGCGCCATTAGTATTCTGAATCACTCTATTGAAATGTTCTTAACATCCTGCATAATGTAAAGCCTGAATTAGGCTTTTGAAGCATGGCAAAAACATTTTCTGGCAATCAACCTGTTTTATTCTGTTGTCCTACGCTTTTACATAAACATATATTATGTGCATGAAAATTAATTTTTTTGTGAGTATGTATGTATGTATTTGTTTTTGGGTTCTGTTCCCATTTACTGACTAACCGTTATACCGTCTACCCACAACCTAATCAGATCCCTCATCTACCCACAGCATCACAGTACAGCGCTATTTTGACAAGCTGTCTCGTTGTACCCCCTCTTGTCTCACCTGTCAACAGCCTTAGAGCAGACGGTGGTCCACTTGGTCTTGAGGTCCGCGAGCATGGTCCTCAGCGTGGGCTCGTCGGTCTTCGGAGCCTTGTCCTTCAGCGCCTTGCCCGATTTGCTGGCCTGGTCGTACAGCGGCTGCTTCGCGGCTAACGCCTTTTGGAACTCGCGGTGTTTGCTTAGCCTGGAAATATTCTTTCATTATTATCTATACAAAAAAATATTTTCTTTTTCTTTTAGATATAGCTAGCCTACATCATTTAAAAATATACATAAAAATGTAAATATATGGACGTAAAAATGCGGAAACGCTTACAGCGTTAAACCCGCGTCTATGACAGATTGCAGATTAGTATTAAAAAAAATTGAATCTTAACTTATGACTTTTGTAGCTCTACGATCAATAGATGATTATTAACATATCTTTGATATTACCTCATTTTTAAGAGACCACTTTAACATATCAAATTTTATAATTTTATTTATTTTTGCGTTTACGTTTTTATTTTTCCGTTTTCAGCTTTGATAGACATTTATCGCTATATGGGTTACAGCGTTCACCGTTTTTTGTGAAGATATTTTTGTATCATACCTTTGTTTGATCTTCTCCGGGTCGTTGACGGTTGGCTCAGAGTTCAGTTGGTCCAGCTGTTGTTCCGTGTCGTTGAGCCAGTTCATCAGGTTATTCCTAAGAGAATACAATAAATTATTGACTGTTACATGAAAATTATACCTTAAAATTTTGTAATATCACGTGCATGTATTCTTCTAATATTAGGGACATTCTTATTTTTTTCGACAAATTTCAGTCTATTTATTGCAAGTCCTTTTTTTTGCGAATGATGACAAAATTCTTCCTGCACTAGCGCCTCGCTAGAATCTCTAGAATAGCTAGAATCCCCCCCCCCCCCTATTTAGTAGCTAGGGGGGAGTCATTTGGAGGACCCTAGGAGTCATTTGACTCAACATAAATCCGTTTCATGCGAGTATCTTTATGTCTTTAACGATTACACTTCTCAAATAGGCCAAATCAACTTACCACATATCACTGAACTCCTTCGCCTCCTTGAAACCATGGTCCAGCGCCCTGGTCCTCTCCGCTGCCTTTGAGACCACGCGCTCCCAGCGATGCTGCACGGAGACAAGGAGATTCTTGATGAGGATCACGTCCTGCTTCTGGCTGAAGTACTTCAGGTGGGTGCCCTTCTTGTCCAGCTGCAGCATCGTCTCCCGGTGTGTTGATACCTCCTTTTGGAAGGACTTGTGCTCTTCGATTTGGGCTGGGGAGGAAGAATTATGGATTAGTGAGTGAATGGTAAACTGAAAAATAAGTTTGTGAATGAATGGTAAATTAGTGAGAGTGAACGACAAATTTAAGATTGAATGACAAATTTGTGAGCATATATTTGTCAGCAAATGATAAAAAAATGCCCGGAAATCCCCCACATCCTATGGGGCATTACATAGGGGAAAAGAAAAAAACCTTTAAAGGGTAGTTTCATTTTTTGGTTTTTGTTAAAAAACTTCGGAGTCAATTTATTCTGGACCTCCCATGTAACACATGCTGAGAAAGAATATCAGCTATAACTACCCCCATGCCTCCATTTATTACATAAAAGCCCTATAACTTACTCAACAAGGTCTCCATAACCCTAGAGACGGGTTTAGCGGATGTCAGTGTCTTCTCGGCGCTGGTGAGCCAGTCCACGAAGGCCTGGAGGGCGTCGTGGAACTCCGTGGCCTCCTTCAACGCTATCTCCAGCTTGATCTTCTTATCTGAGGCCCTGTTTACCAAAAAAATGAGATTCGGCGATTAAAAAATGTTTATTTAGGATCTGATTTGTTTTGTCAGTAACACAAGTGATATTGATAGTATTTAAAAATTATATTTTAAGTAAAAGTACCACAAAACTGAGCTATAATGGTATATAATAATTGATTCAGTCACGATCAAAGAAAATATAGCAACAATTGCATTGGTAAACAACATAAAAAATTCAGTTTTAATTCATACGAATATTTATTTCCTTTAAACACTTTTTCATAAACTTGTTCTACACTAACTCTTTAACACTTCCGACATTCACAGCCTCAAACTAGTCTTTTTCACCTAGACCCAGACATAAGACATAAGTGTAAATTCACCAGTCAAGTATTTAACTGGCCGAAATTCGAAACCCAGTGTGAAACGCCCAGAACTACTCCGTAATGTGGCAATAAACGTGCCACGTGTAAGTGATTCTCAAAGTTTTCAGGCGGTAGAACCAATATAGTTCGACCGGGGAAGTACCATCGTCACACCTATTTCTAGCGTGAAGCAGTTTGTGCGTTTCGTTGAAAGGGTGTGGTTGCCGGCTCACTTATATATGAGGTGACCATCTCAGTCCTCGGGAGTAGCAACGCATCTGTGATCTAATACAGATAGAACTTCTGTTCTATATGAAGTTGCTCAAAGGTGTCCATGGGTGGCAGTCACCACTTACCATCATGTGGGCTGCATGCTCGTTTGTTACTTCATTCTTATAAAAAAATGTTTGCACATAACTGACCTTGACGTGACATTGTCCCATCTGGACTTGAGGTTCTTCAGGTTGAGGTGCAGCTGCGAGGTGGGGTTGGGTTTCTCCTGCCGCTTGATGTACTCCTGGCCCTGCTGTAGGACGGCTTCTACCTTCGGGCGGTTCGTCTCTATCTCGTTGTACACCTCCTGATGATTATGTGACAGTTTATTCATCAAATTGAATTGTTTTAATTCAAACGTTAAATTATTTAAATGTTTTAAAATACATGTCATGATTATATTAAAATAATTGTCATGAAAAAATCATATAATCAAAGATATATACTGAAGTTATTAAACGTTAAGAAAATGAGGTTTCAGGAAAAACTACAAAAATTTACCAGTTTTCATGATTTTTTTTGAGTCTAGTCTGTAACAGTTTAAAGTAAAGTATTCAGTGCAGGTATTAGCGATTATAGTTGAATTTACTTCACGATGAAGGTGAAATTAATTCATCTTTAATACGCATCCAAAGCACAAGAAAAAAGTAATAACTAATAAAATAACGGTTTTAACTCTTTAACTCCATACTATGATGTTTCTCGTGGGTACCACGGATACAAGCACAGACGAGTCAAGACGAGAACATTCAACTATTTGTCTGGCCGAGGATCAAACCCGGATCCCGCTGTATGACGGTATAGTGATCACTTCGCCACGCGTTGATATTTTTCTATATTTTTTAAATTCGAACTTTCAGATGGTCAAATTAAATATCAATAACCATTTTTACAAATACCCTACTTATATAAAGAAAACTAACCATAAATCTCTCGAGTTGTTCCGTAGCGGTCTCGGGTAGGCCTCCAACGGGTTTCGAGGCCGCGATGACGCTGTCCACCTCCGATAGCCAGGACAGTAGGTCACCGATCTCGGCGTTAAAGCTGAGTGGGGGAGAGAACAATTGTATTAAAGTTATTGCAGAACATAAGTCTATATAATCAGTTTAAAAAATGACGTTTCCTGGTCATTAGTCTAATAAGAAAGATCAACCTTGAATGGAACATCGGTTCTATATGAAGTCGATCACAGATACGTTGCTACTTCCGAGGACTAAGATGGTCGCCTCATATATAAGCGAGCCGGCAACCACACCCTTCCAACAAACGTTAGAACTTCTTCACGCTAGAAATAGGTGTGGCGGTGGTACCTCCCCGATCGAACTACACTGGTTCTACCACCTCGTACGTGACCATCTTAGCCCTTAGGTGTAGCAACATAGCTGAGGTATTCCCGAGTGCTAAGATTGACGTTTCAAATTGGCTTCAAGTGTCCAGGTCTGGGTTCCAGGATTACAGGAGGAAGTTCATTCCACATATGGCTAGAAAGGTACTGTTCTAGTATATTTCGATGATAAACGAAAGTTGCGGTACCTCTGTGCGACTATCATTCCTCATGTGACTAGAAAGGTATTTCCTTAACATATTTCGATGACAACCAAAAGCTGCGGTAAATCTGTGGGAGTATCATTCCACAGGTGGCTAGAAAGGTGCTGTCCTAGTATATTTCGATGGTAAACGAAAATTAGTATACCTTTGAGCGTCTCGCAGTGCGTCCTCGAGCTCGGCCTGGCGGTCGCGGGCCTTCTGCTGCAGCTCGCGCCACTTGCGGTTCAGCGTCGCCAGCTTCTCCGCCGTCTCACCCGCCTCGTCTGCACACGGAGATCAGCTCGTTTATTTATTCATTCACTTAATCACTAGCTCATTCATTCACTTACTCCTTCACTCAGATATTGACTCACACATTCACGATAAAGATGTGGTTATCCAGGTAATAATGTACTGTAGTTTTGACGTCAAAGAGTAACAAACTGTATACATGCTCACGAACATTTGCCTTTATAATATTATAGTATAATTTTCTTTAATATCTTTCAAAATTTTCTAATATGAAAAAAAATGCAGAATGTAATGTAATAATATGCGAACGATGAATACACGTATAGGTACTTGAGATAGTGTGTGTTCGTAAGAACGTGTGTGCTTCTGTTCATGTGCGTGTGTATAGATAAATACACATTTGATTGTTTTCACGAATAGAGTTGTTTGTATAAATGTGTGCATGAATACAGTACCAGTGGCGTGGTGTATGATCTGCGCGCCGGCCTCGTTGAGGGTGTCGACGGAGGCCTGGTGCGCCGCGATGTCGTTCACCAGCACCTTTAACTTGGCCAGCTCCACCTCCAGGATCTGAGGGTCACCGGCCACCTGCAAACACAATATCGTTCAATATTTATCGACAGTATCAAATTTATTGTATGCTACTATTTATTTAGAGAAAATATCATGTTACGTTGGGTGTTTTCTTTAATAAACATACGTTATTATATAATAATGCAGGTTAATTTTTCATTCCGTTCCTCGAGGACCCCGAGTTAGGTTTTATACTCTTTTGATAGTATAAACATATCAATATACTTATCGACCGTCTGTATACAAGACAGACAGACAAAAAAGCAAAATTTAAGTAACAGTATTTCATATTAAGCACGATTTCCGAAAATAAATAACATATTTTCACAAATTATTTGGTAAATTGGTACAAACGTATCTAGAAACAAAGTCTCAACGTACCGGCGTAAGCGTGTCCAGGGTGTCGCTGGTATGCTGTATCCAGGCGAGGGTGTCCCGCAGCGCGTGCTGCAGCTGGCCCAGCCGCAGCAGGGCCCGCTCCAGCTGCTGCTGCCGTTCCACCATGCCACGCAGCAGCGCGGACCAGCGAGCGTTAACCTCGGTTAGGGGCTGCTTGATCGCTGCCGCTTGCTCGGATGATGTACGCTCCGTTAACTCCGCTGCTTGCCTGGGGGGAAGGGGAGTGATTAAATTATATACCTTAATTTGATTTAAAGTCTAAGTTGTAAAAAGGGGTGGGGGGAGTAATAATCTATATGACTTCATTTGATTTAAAGTCTAAGTTGTATAAGAGCGTGGGAATAAAAAAAATATATGCTTTCATTTTATGTATAAGGTATAGGTCCAAGGGACACACAACTATTGAAGTTAATCAAAACTTCTCGTTTTAATATGAGGTCATTTACAAATTACTGAAATGGAAAGGAAAACTACAGTAGTATGTAGACCTGAAGACCTTTCAATTGTAATGTCATTTTTCTATTCTGAGTTTGAAAGTATATAAAGCAAGAGATCAAATGCGAAACCTACAAATCAGATTAATATGACACCGCTATATTACTTGAATCGTCATATTTACACACTATGTGTTTTTTTTTAAATAAAAAGTGTTTTTTTATAGATTAAGACATTAAAATATTTTAATATAATACCGTAATTTATAAAAAAAGCAAGAAAATATTTATTCGCCTCTATGGTTTGCGGAAAATATTATACACAAAAAAGAGTACAAAGTTTTTTTGCATAAAAATGCATACTAAGAAATAACAACGATAAAAACAAAACAATTGCTAAGACAGAAAAAGCTTGCATTCACAAAGAAAACAGACATGTAGACATGAAAAAAAATAGCAAGCGAATTATAAAAAAATGAACTAATAATTTATTTTAAAAAAGAGAGAAACATATTGATTAGTCAATCAGTTTGTCAAATTCAAAAAGTCTAAAGCCGTGGATAAAATATTTCAACTTATGTTAATGTTATATAAGTGAATGAATTCTCCGCTTGTTTTGAATTTGAGTCATATATTGCGTCTTTTATTTATCTGACTGTCTTATACTAAGTGCAAGAGATTATATTACGAGACAGTTAATAGAATATGGGGACCTTCCCTTCGAACCTTGGTAATATGGCTTTCAATTTTCACCCCTTTGAACATTTGGAATAATATTAATATTATTGATAAATAAATTTAACAGATTTTTCCATATTATTTGCTTAGTTGAAACATTTTAGTCTCGATATGCAAGAAGAACAAACCATTTTGAAGGTAACAATTTATTTTAGCAACTGTTAAAATGACTGGCTTTATTACTTAATTTTATTATATTTTTGGCAACGGGAGATCTCCCACCAGGATAAGTGATCATGCATGGGGAGCGGCCGTGCTCCAACAGTCTCTGTTCGGAACTTATATATATCCATATATATGCCATATATAACCATATATATGCAGGATGTTGAGAAAACTCCGATAGCGCGTTCCAGAATACGGTAACCTCATCTCTCTTGATAAGCAGCGGGAGGTCGCCACATAATTATATATAGTATATAATTATATACTCGTAGGGTTGCCATCCGTCCAGGTTTCCCGGATTGGTCCTAGTTTAGAAAGCGTCGGGAGAGCGTTCGGGCGGGGTATTATTTGTAATCCGGATTCGAAAGGTAAGTTGACGTTTCTTAAGCTATATTTTAAATACTTATTTAAAAAGAGTTATATAAAAAAAAGTTATTTTGTTACAAAAGTCTATTTTTTTTTGTAAGGAATGTAAAAAGACTGCTAATAGTTAATAAAAACTTTATTTTTTTGACCATTCTAACCATATTGTAGTCTACTGATTTACCTAAAAACATTACTTATTCAAACACCTGTGTAAAAATCTCTGAAATCCGGGATGCTTGCGTTTCTTGTCGTTGTTAACAGATTTTTAACATGGCAAACCTAAATACTCGGCATGTTATCAAAAAAATATTTCACCTACAATTGAGTCAAAAATACATATTCCATAAAGATTAGTACTAGGGAATCATAACAAAAAGTAAGTACAAAAACAAACAAAAACAACACACATCTACAAATAACAGTACATAAGCTATACACACGTATAGGGTAGACGTTCTTGCCTCATTAGACTCCTGGAGTGGCGGTTCGATGCCCGGGTAGGGATAGCATAGAAAAACAGATTAGTACACATTATTGTGGAGGATATAAACTATCACTATAGTGTATATTAGTAAGGAGAAAAAAAAAGTTAAAACTTCGAGTATTACCGTAATTATGTACTATACCTACATTTAAAAAACGGTGAGAAATTATTACGATAAAACAGACTGTAACTATAACTCGATCGAAGAAAGTTTCAAAAGAAGAAATAAATAAAGATTCCAATCCAAGGCTGTACTGGCGATATGTACCTTCTTCTATCTATAATGTGCTATCTCAATTCGTCCAAATCTAGCTATGGCTTAGCTTATTAAATAGACTGTATGGAATTTGAGCATAGAAGAAAAATAAGTGCGTTTTATGTTTTTTTTTTTGTTTGGTTTGATTTTTAAACACACACAAATGTAAAAATTAAATTTTATTTACTATTCTTCCATCAATTTTTGTTTCAAATATAAGCGACGTACAGACACGCGTCTTTATTATATACATAGATTTGGAAATAAAGAGTTAAGAATATTCTGTAATAGCAATACATTCTTATAACTTTAGTACTATCGCTTTTCAGTTATGAGTTATTCTACATTTTACATTATTATAGATTGGAGATCAACAGGGAGATTAGAAAACCGTCACCTACATACAAGTTACTCCCACCCACCTGTTCAGAGCTTCGACCTTCACCATGTGTGGGTCTACTTCGTGTTTGAAGGTGGCCAGTTGGGCGATCTGTCGCTTCACGGCGTCGATGTCGGAACCCAGAGGACCCATGCGGGAGAACTTGTCCTCGGCCTTGTCCAGGAACTCTTGGAGGTTCTGTTGAGGAATGCATGGTTGAAAAATATGATTTAAGAGTAATATTGTCGCGGAATCCAAAAGATTCACACGTGATTACTATACGCCGTCTTAGATGTCATTTTTTTATTATAATATCAAGTAGCAAACGAGCATGCAGTCCACCTGATGGTAAGTGATAACTGCCGGCCATGGACATATGTAAGCAACTTCTTATAGAACAGGGGTTCTATCTGAAGTCGATCACAAGTGCGTTGCTACTTCCGAGGACTGAGATGGTCGCCTCATATATAAGTGAGCCGGCAACCACACCCTTCCACCTAACGCAAGAACTGCTTCACGCTAAAAATAGGTGCAGCGGTGGTACCTCCCCGATCGAACTACACTAGTAATATTACTAGGTTCTGCCACGTAGTAAAATTACCAGTAAAAATTAAATATTTACCTGCAGCGTGTCATGGAACTCCATGGCCTTCTCCATAGCGTCGATGAGATTCTCCTCCCTCCTGGCGTAGAGCGCGGTGATGTTGTCCCAGGCGCTGTCCAGGTCTTCCATGTGCTTCTTCACCTCCGGCTTGTCCGGCTCGCCGCATATCGACATGAGGGTTGAACCGGTCTTGCGGACTTTCTCCACCTAAAACATGTTTATTTATTTATATATGACGTAACATTATTGCATGTCGAACACTTTCGATTATAAATTAACAATACAAAAAAAAAATACTTCTTTTTATAGTCTTAAACTTCTACATTTAACTTGATTGATTATTGTTGTATGTTCTTAATATAAAGATTCTTATTACAACATTTCTAAAAAACTATAAAAATAATAACTGAAACAAGAAGAAAGAGCACTACAATATTGATATATCTGTACCCGGTGGCAAATACAGTTTTCGTCGTTTTTTTTTTGTTACTTTTAATTTTCCTCATGTACAAGCCATCACTATTGAACTGCAGAGCATGATGATCCCTTAAGAATGAGACGGTTTAGGACAAATACAAATTGGTAGGCATGCTTAAACATGTACACATGTATTTTAATAGCATTTAGGCATATACAGACATATATGCAATCCAACTATACCTACATCCATACAAACATACATTAATTTCAAAGAGCGTATTTGACTTTGAACAATCTGTTGAAAGTACTACGAACGAGTACGTACTCGTACATAAAATGTCGTTACAATATATTTTTTTCGAAGATAACCCATACCTCAGGCTTGGTGTGGTCAATCTCGTGCCGGATCTCCTGCAGCGCGACCTGCTGGGCCTGGATGGCGCCGGGCTGGGCGGCGGGCGGGGCCTGGGCCGCCAGCGTGTCCTCCAGCTCGGCCAGCGTGGCCATCACGGCCTCCAGCTGCGCCCAGAACCGCCGCGCCAGCTCCAGCGCGCTGTCCAGCGACTGGCCGCGGTCGGTGGTCGCTTTCTGCACCTCGTCCCATAGTCTGGAAGGGTTGTGACGTTAGTATGATACCAGGGAGATGTTTAAAAGATTTCGTGAAGGTGATGCATGTGTGTCATTTGAGCATTTTGAATATTATAAATTCTTTTGTGGTTACACTATAGCGTACTAGGTGAGAAATAATATTTTTTTATATACAGAATATTTCTATTTTTATTCATAGAATAAGTCCATAGGCAGCAATAACCATTCCCTGTCGGGTGGACTGCACGTTCGTATGATTCTTCAATCTGATATGAAAATCCCAATCGATTGCGAGTTGGACTCGCGTACGAAGGGTTCCGTGCTGTTATTTATCAAAATAACACGTCTGCAGTATGGGAACCCCCCTTAAAATTGATTTAATGTTATAACAGCATCATCTGTGAAAATTTTAACTGTCTAGCTTTCATGGTTCATTAGATACAGCCTGGTGACAGACAGACAGCCAGACTGACAGCTAATTCCTAGTAATAGGATTCCGTTTTTACCCATTGTCTACGGAACTCTAAAAAACCCTAACAATAAGTATAATTGACGACCCTCGTGGCGGAGCGGTCACCATACCGGTCTCACACGCAGTGGCTCCCGGGTTGGATCCCCGGCCAGAAATGTTAATGATGAGTTTAGATTTCTGTTCTGGGTCTGCGTGTTTGTGTATTCGACACTCACGATGTATTTAGCACCCACGACACAGGAGATAATCCTACTGTGGGGCTATGAGCGTAGAAAGCGTTTATGTTTTACTAGCCGTGCCACGCAGTTTACCCGCGTTTATTAGACAACAACCTATTAAAAACAAACAAACATAGCGTGATGTTATATAGCCTAAAGCCTTCCTCAATAAATTTACTATTCAACACAAAAATATTTTTTCAATTCGAACCAGTAGTTCCTGATTAGCGCGTTCAACCAAACAAACTCTACTGCTTTATAATATTAGTATAGATGTTTTAAAAGAATATGACTCACTTGTTAAGTTTATCGAGTTTGTTTCTAATGTCCCTGACGGCCGGGTCGCTCTTGTTGGCCTTGCTGATGACGTCGGAGGCGGCCCGCTGCACCGCGTTGTAGGCCTCCTCGCGCTTGTCCAGGTCCTCTATGAGTGCGTTGTTCTCCTCTATCTGGTCTCTGTTGGGGAAGACGGTGGAGGAGATGTTAATTTTTTTTTGGAGTTTATGTTTGTGTGTTTGTTGTTGATGATTGCAGTAGGTTGTATATCTTTTAGGTTATATTGAATATAACATTTTGATTGGAATAAATCAATTATATTCTAGTGTACGTAAGTGTAAATGGGCCTTGGGAAAGACATTTGTTAATTTGATTATGTGTCTATATTTGTGTTTGCATTCGTTTTTTTATCTATCTGGTTATCGGCCTTTCTTTCCTTTCATTTTTTGAGAGTGGGGTTGCGCGTGCATTGTAACACGTGTTTTAGTGTGTACATGTCCATATGTTCGTTCGTCTGTTTGGGACTCTCTGTTTTCCAGTTTCTGTGTGTATATTATATGACTATATCTTTCTATATGTGTATGTGTTTTTGTAAGTCTCGTTCTTTTTGTGCGTGAGTCTCTCTTTTTGTCTGCGTGTAAGTCTCTTTTTCTTTTCTTTCTGTGTATGTAGGTGAACGTGTGTCTAAATCTATGTGTATGTGTCTGTATGTGTGCATGTATGTGTGTCTGTGTGTATGTGTGTCATCCTCTCCTCAGCATACGTACTGTATCTTGTGGGGGTGCGCGGAGACGGGCTCGGCGCGCTGCAGCTGCTCGGCGGCGCCGGCCAGCGCGCGGACCATGCCCTCCAGCTTGTCCGCGAACACCGACGACTCCTGCAACGCCTGGGGGAGAGAAGTGTGAGGTGAGGTAACGCTATGCCCCCTGCTGCCAGGGAAGTGCGACGATGCTTGGCCTTGGACTTGGAAATTACAGGTTTATACGTTCGGAAAGCCTCGATCTTCTTTAAAGTCGTGCAACGCACCTCAGAGGGAAGATAGCACTCGGTGTCATATTGATATCATAACCGTGCCCTCTCCTGCTTTACGGCAGTGTCGTGAGTAAAAAATATTTTCAAGTCCTACTGAAAATTCCAGTCCAATCGATATGACGTGTTCGTCTATGAAATGGTCACTGACTACCGTTTTTTTTATTACTACCCTTATAAAAAGTATATTATCAAAAGAAGCCCAATTAAGTGCCATAAAGTAAGAATTATTAATTAATCAAAATTTTAATTTTATTTATTAGTGAATCAAATTAATCAAATTAATTCCAAAGAGGTAATTATAATAAATATGCAAAAAAAATACTGAAAACTAGATCACACAACAACATATTAGCTTCGTCGAATGTCTTTTAGTCATCTACACCTGGACTGAGTGTCTCAACCTCACCTGTTCCAACTCTTGCTGTCTCTGCCGGAGCTCTGCTCTGAGCGCGTTGTACCGCTCGCAGTCACCCTCAACTATATCCTGGACCTTAGCGGAGTCCTCCTCCCCGCAGAGTCTGCATAGCGCTTCCCCGGTCTTGATCAGTTTGTCCACTAGCGGCTTGTGGCCGGCAATCGATTGTTGCAGCATCTGATTGCGAAAAATAATATTTTAATACACGTCTATTTTGAAGTGAAACTCTTTAGGCGCGCTATAGATATTTCGGAAATAATTACGCTGGGGCTTTACGGAGACGGTGACGTTGGATAGTACGTAACAATGTACGTAACAATCTTTTTGAAATTTTCTTCTGTTTTGTTATTATTTCACATTTTGTCCGCGTTAATATTGATACGCGCACTATATTATCTATATTTTTTTGTTTGTCCTACTAAGATTTTGTTTATAATACGGTTTTGCGAATATTTTGGTTCTCGGGAGTAGGAACGTATCTGCAACCCTTTCAGATCGTAACATCTGAAAGTATTACATATGCCCGTAAACACACGCTTCCTACTTCAATCTATTAAAAACCTATTTCGCGTAATCGGGTAATGTTAAGAATTAGAGAGTTACCTCGTTCTTGTCTTGCTGCTGCGCGATGTGGTCGGGCCGCAGCGCCGGCATGGCCAGCTGCTGCACCTGCTGCTCCATGTCGTCCAGCCACGTTGATAGTCTGCAAACACAAAATATATTAGTACACAACATATGTATATATTTTTACAGATCAGATAGAACGCAGAGTGACGGGAACCGTTTGTTATATGTAAAATAAAAAGTCAGTGCTTTAGTAAAGGGGAGAGGTCACACGACCTCACAACAAAACTTAGTGATACGTGAATACTTTGCGTATCACTAAGTTTTGTTGTGTTATGATAAAAAGAACGTGTAATTAACCCGCGTCCTCTTTCTAATTTAGAAAGTTCGGTTAGTTAGTTAACAACCTAAACCAACCTACCTGACAGCCATAGATGCACTTTCATGTTTAACATAAGAAAAACACTGAGAGGGTAATTGGGTCAACAGGGGCTGGGTAAACACGTTTTGGATCGGGACCGGATCGACGCCGCCTCCTTTGTCTTATCTTATGTAAGGAAGACACTAGGGAGGAGAGGTTGTATGCCAGGTGGTAGAATCAATGTAGAACCAGACCTATCGAGAAATGTATCGACCAGGGAAGTACCACCGCCATACCTATTTCTAGCGTAAAGCAGTTGTTGCGTTTCGGTGCAAGGGTGTGGTTGCCGGCTCACTTTTATATGAGGCGACCACCTCAGCCTTCGGGAGTAGCAACGCACCTGTGGTCGACTTCAGATAGGACTCCTGTTCTATATGAAGTTGCTTACAAATGTCCATGGGTGGCAGTAACCATTTACCATCAGGTGGGCTGCTTGCTCGTTTGCTATTTCACTCATATATAAAAAAAAATAGAAGACCCTTTTTGTCGACAAATTTCCGAGTATGTATTCTTGTTACTTCTTCACTATAGGTACAATAAGTAAAAATTTTAGAGTCTGACAAAACATCATATTGAAGAATGTAAAACATATTAAATATAAAAAAAATGCACTATGATATAAATACATTTTTTCCGTATTTGTAGGATTTAAGTGACTTCAAACTCTTTTGTATAATGTAAAGTATGTGATGCATTATTGGAATAAGTAAAAATCTCTAAACAAGATGTTTTGTGGGTTAACACATTACTGCTTATCGGCATCCAACGAACCTCTTTTTTTACACCAACTGTCTCATTCTCATCAATTACGAACTGAACACAAATATAATTATGCTCATGATTATCATTATATCCACTAACTAAGCAACAATATAACTTTATCACTTAAAATCTTATTTTACTAGTTTTTTTTATAACCACACTATACAATCAACAACATATCAGTATATTGAAATATGGATAACTAGCTGAGCCCGCGGTTTCACCCGCGTTTAAAAGAAATGGTAGAACCAATGTAGTTCGACCGGGA
>DWNE01001594.1:0-21437 GCA_018249875.1 Cecropterus toxeus | reverse complement strand
CGCTCCAAGTTAAAGGCGGAAGCGACAAGATTATCTTCTAAGCTTTTATTACATTTTCTTTTGGTATTCGGATTATATACTGCTTGTGCAAAAAGATTTGTGTCTTTGCTTTGTATTCGCGTAGGATGATATACTTTGCCATAAAGTTTCTTACTTAATTATAGAGTAGTAGTAGTATTGAAATAAATGACTCTTATGAAAAAAATCGTCATCATCAAAAAATAATAACCATGCGTGCCCATACTTGGTTTTATTATAAATATATGTTTCAAAATACGCGGGGAGTAAATAACCTTTTTCAATAAAATTGAGTCAGTAAAAATACTTTTTAGAGCATCAAAAAGTTCATTGCCAACAATCTTAAGGTTTATCTTATTTTAATTGGCGATGACAGGTAGTATAGTGTGTGAAAATAAACTTAAATGCAATTTAAATATGTCATCTACCCCCAAAATGTTAAATAATATATATACATATATTAAATATGATAGAACATAACAATTCTTAGACCACAAACACACACACACACTTGTACATCAACCATAGAGCGTTGTAAGGACATTAAAATGGCGGAAAGCGGGAAATCGGTTATGCACAACGACTGGGGTTTCCCGGTTTAAAGCCCCCGCCCGCGCGCCTCTAAACAATAATTCAGCTTCGCCCTTCCGAAGTGCAAGGGCGCAGTTACCGAGGGCAGCGCGATAGGCCGGGAAGGATACATGTCGATAGACAAGCAAGAGTATTTAATATTTGTATAATTTTACTTGAAAAAATTTTTATAACTGTCCGAAGACATTAATAGTGGATCCCTTTGTCTGATTCTAGAGATATTACAGCTACACCTATTCCTATATTGAATTAGCAGTCAAACGCAGCTGCCTGTTCGTTCTGATTTGAAAGGTACCTAAGGCAGAAACATTTGCACAAGTTATTCCAACTTTGTCCTCTTGAGGTTGTTTACTTATATCTGCGGACTGCACGTACCCCAGGCCGAATAACCGATCGATTCTTCTTTAATTTAGTACAAAATAACCGCCACTGTAACTAACAGCCTTACCTGAAACAAAATCACGTTTCAACGTGTCAATGTACAGTGCAAATATCGATAATTGTATAACATTCCAGCACATCCCTACGCGGTCAATAGTAGGGTGCATCATTTTATCAGCGGCGCGGCATTCACTAATTGTGTTTGCTTGTACGGTTACCTTATTTGTAAACGGCTTGTGTGGATTATATCGTGAACGCGATAATTTGGAACCCCTAGCAGAGAGGTCCTTTTAAATTGAAACCATCTATATTTACTTTTTTCTTTTCTTCCATGATAAAATAAAAATATTTATACATAAATTCAAATTAGAGTTATCGTATCATTGTCGTAATACACTAATTTGTAATTTATAAAAAGTTTTAACTGTCAATCAATATTAACCTACTAGCGTAAAAAGGTTTTCCTCAAAGTATAAATTAGTTATACAATTTCTCTTTCTTTACAATTTAATGAACGAAAGTAACTAATAAAAAATTATATTAATATACGATATATAAAGATTTGCTACAATTCATAGAAAAATTCATGCAAGGTTTCCTAAACTCGTTTCCTTTTTTATGAATTGATTCGTTCATTGAACATTTTATTTACATTCTCAGCTACAACAAACACAGCAAAGGACCTCGATTTTGATACGATACTAATTTATGTACTCTCGAATATTCCGGTTATACCACTTGTGAACAATAAAGAACACATGCCTGTGAACGTCTCATCGAACGGATGGTACTCGTAGTACATTAGGGCGATAGGTACAGTTCAGTTAAGTGTCGTCTTCGTAATTGAGTTACCCAGCCTGGCAGATAGCTACGGTCCTACCGAAACTAATTAGATTATTCCCATTGTGGAATGGCGATCCGAATTACGCCCGTTAATTATCACGTTTCTTTTTATCTGCATTTATAATTGCTACTTCGTGAACTGATACCTACGTTTAGGTACACCATGAAATTTGAAAAAGAAAATGCCCAACTCGTCCGTCTTCAAGTTTATGAAAACTGACAGGTACTGTGATAGCATTTTTGCGAGGTTGTAGAACCAGTTTAATTTGACCGGAGTACCACTGTCTCATCTATTTGTGGGTAAGAGTTCATCCGTTCGTTGAATAGTTGCCGGTAGACTTAAATTCGAGGCGTTCATCTCAGTCCTCATGACTGACCACGCAACGGCTATTAACTTACAAATTAACAAAACTTGCTCTCAGCACCAAATGGCAGTTGAAAAGCATCATCATTTTCCTTTTCTTTAACAAATGTGTAGTTGCTGTTGGCCTTATTGGCCTTTACAGCTTCACCGAGTTTAGTTATTGCGATCCTAAAGCTCAAGCCAGGTCAAGAAGACTGGACTGGAGGGGGGAAATGGCTTTGGTCCCCGTTGCCGGGATCCTCGACCTTTCTCCTTCGCTAGAGAAAGGGACGGTTGCGGATCCAGCTATTGCCGGAGTCCTGGCCTTCCGCCTCTGGCTTAAATAGGGATTGCGGCTGACTCAAGGGCACCTCCTGTGAGGTACGGACCTCGGCTTAGGTCAGTTACGCTGATGTGGGGTACCATTTTCCACATGTGATGTTGGTCTTAAATAGCACCGTTTTTACCATGGCTGTCATTCGAGGCAACGGAACAATCAAGGAAATTGGAAGGAGCGTCTTTATGTTTAACATGCCTCATACTCTCATCCTACAACGCAATAAGGGAAAACCTATGTCGAGCAGTAGACCTCAAAAGGCTGATGAAAGCACTCTTGACTCTAAGATCAAATTAGCTCAGACAAGCACATCTACATCATCTGTTGTTTACATACTTAATTAGATTGCTTGTTACATATACAGGCGTGTTAAAAAGGTCAAATCTTTACAACACAACAAACAAGCTCCCCAGTTATTCACAAAGCTGAAATCAGTTCACAAACGCAGTTTGTTGTGCAAAAAAGGCAGTGCTATTCCTCTCTGGGTAGTTTTTCGCAAAATTCCACACAAACGGAAAGGGTCCAAAATAAATGTGTACGAATTTAGGAATAAACCAGTTGTTATATTGGCGAACTTTTAGCTGACGGTTGCGTTTTGAAAAACACTCACCACTCGTGGCAATCGAAGCGCTGCGCTAGTGATGTAGCGAAGTATTCGTATTCGTAACTGCGGTATCCGTATTCTCGTGTTATGTGATCATGATGACCGTGACTGCTTTGATGTCTACGATCATGATCTTTATTCCTTTTTTATTTACAACTTAAAATTATTAAATGAAAGCCGACAAAATATTTTAGTGCATTATCTAGCAGCCTAGTCTTAATAAGTTAATAAGTATTGATTGAAGAAGAACAGTGGTATAAAGAAATCAAAAATACACATTTTAATTTATTACATGATTCTTCACAAAGAGTTTTATGTATCTTCATATATATTTTTATTTTAAAAACCTAATATATAATGCCATTGAATCCTATAAACATATCTTCAATTTTCGTGCCTTTTAATACCCTTAAATTCCTATTCTATAATTATGAAACCAACACAACTTTCAGTTTTCATTATGCTGTTTTCATACCAATGAAATACCAAACTTATTATGTATTTCTTAAAGTAAAACGTATCCCAAAGTACGTACTCGTATACGAATCGCTTTCACATTTAATTTAAGGTTATAATATAAATATTTGTACATCACTACGCACTGGCCGCATGCGTCGCTACGCAAAGGTCTTGTCTACACCGCGGGCCATGATTAATGGCACACGCGCAACGATTTAATTCTACTTATTGCCGTAAATGTAATCAGTCGACAGACCCACATAGGAGGGTCTTTGTAGCCTATTGTCGCTGTAGTATGAACAATCATTTTTGACCCAATCCATTGGGCTCGCCTTCCAATGTCGTCATTAATCTTTCGGAAGTGCAAGTTGCCGTGTCATAACTAATTTGTAGTCGTAAGTTAATTGGAGTGACTTTGATATGAACGTTGAATAATTTCTATAAGCGAGGATATAAACTTATAAGACTTCTAAGGTTCGTTCTTCAAAGTTATAACCGCAACGAGTCTCTCAGTGATTTTCCTTCATTTTATTAAAAACCATCCAAGAGGTAAGTAACGTTTAAGTATTATGCATGTTAAAGAATATATTATAATAACAGAAAAATGTGACGCATAACACAAAAATGTGAAGGCAAATATCCTTATATTATGTTTGAAGTTTTACTTCAAATGCAGTTTTTGTCAACCCGTTACTCTCCCACTGCTGGGCACGGCTCGTCTCTCAAATTGAGCGAGTTTCAGGTCATAGTCCACAGCGCTGGCCAAGTACGAGTTGGTAGACTTCACGTTTGAGAACTTTTTTATAATGAACTCTCAGGTGTGTAGATTTCCTCACGATGTTTTCCTTTACCGTAAAGCAATCATATAATTTCTAATACCCACATAATTGAAGAATAACTGTAGCGCCTGCCTGGTTTACGAATCTCGGGCCCTTGATTGAGAAGCCAAGTTTCAACTATTCAGCTATCATTGCTCTTCATTTGGCTATTATTGCGCTGCTGCTCATAAGATATAGACCGGTGCCGATTTTTAATGTCTTCATTTATGGCATATCCAATTTTATTACCAAATGTTAATAAACTTACTCTAATTAGCTAATTTTAATGAAGTAAGCCACAATTGATCGCTTATATCGTGTAGATCGTATACAAGTATTAAATCGATCAGTCAAGGCATATGACCATATCTTTTCACAGCACGGGAGTGTAAATGCAGATTATTGCATACAAAGTATTCGCGAACAATCCGAGTTATGGGATAGCAATATTCAACGTACAATGTAACTTTTGGCTTGTTTTTCGGAATATATGCCGCTCGATACCCTTATTGGAATTTCATAAAAAACCGTAGCAACTCGTCGAAGAATTTTCAATCTACCATTTTGGCTTATAGCGTACGGCAAAGTATTTAAGTAAACACATAAGGCGAGTTTTATGGACTTGATTCTACAAAAAGACTCATAAAAATCGCAAGTACAAGTCACGCAATTAGCAAGCAATTGATGTAAACCTCGAAGTATGTTCCTGTGGTTCATTATTCCTATTTTTTTATTATTTAAGGTGTCTTAGGAATTACGTAATTATTGTACCCATAACTTACCAGAATAATTTGCAGTAAATCTCCTAATGCCATAGCGTAAAAAAATGTGGTTAAATTTCATACTGCGTTCAAGTACTGCCCAGTTGTATTGCATTGTGATTGAGTAGTATTTACTATCTTACTTTCCAATGTAAGCTTAGAATTTTACTATAGTATGAACGAATACTATAGTCATACTCATATACATATGTAATTGAGTGAAACAAATTACGCTTAAACCTACCGCATACATGCAATTATTATATCAATCAATAACTTTAATTATAATAAACTTAACATTAAGACGATCTAACTGTTTAGTCAACAATCATGCGAATTCAGTCAATCCTAAATTCAACATTTAGTCGACTAAAAGTTGTATATATGCGCTAGGTTTTACACTTTTCTGTAAATACTTCACTAAACTTTCTCCCAGGTACTGTAAATAAATATTTGTTAAATTTACGATCTGTTTACCCCCAACATTTCAATAAAGGACTCCGTTTTAAAGGAATTGACGAACAGCTATTTATCAAGCTAATTGCGTGAAGCCGAGACGAAGGCGGTTTTGTAAGAATCCTGGAATTTATAACGAATGCTATATATAACTCCTCTATAGATCTCATTGTTTGATGGAAAAGCAATTTCCCGCCATTCGCCATTTTAATTGCTAGACGACAAAACATCTGTGAATTTCACTTTATCTTTTATTATAAATTGATTTTATATTTTCAACGTAGTTTACCCCATTTACCAACGTTGATTTTGAAGTACCTAATTGAAGAGAATTTCCTTTGGCTGTGCTTTGAACATCTACCGACTTTGAACAAAGTGTATAAAATAAACGTTGTATAATGTCTACTGTCTGATCCTAATGTCTACTAAAATAAAATTATTATGATGTTAATGTAATTATTATAAAAAAATGTATTTCTAAGGGCTTTTAAATAAACAAATGTAAAATATTGTTGCCATATGCCTCACATAAGAGTATGTGGAATCTACTATCAACTAGGTATTCTGTGCTTTTTAAATATAACTTCAGAAATGACGTTAAATATTTGACGAAAAATGTAAGTTAACATGATACATAGAGAGCAATATTAATAAAATAAATTTCCGCTGAATTTATTCGATTTTAAGAACATTGAACTGTATAATATTTTATTAAGTACATTAAACACTATTTCGAAAACTGAAACATTGAAAATACCAATCACAGTAAGTGAAAAAAAGTATTTGGTAATTAATACGTGTGTAACATCCAAATTATCAAAAATCTCGAGAATTGTTTACCGATTTAAAGACCTTCCTTCCTCCCTTCTTTCTTCTTATCCCCTCTTCCTTTTTGCCGATATTACAGAAGACTGAAATTTTGTAAAAAAAAAGTGTTTGAATCCATTATATGGTATGTAGGTTCGTATTTCTAAGGGTTTATTCTTCGATGTTCCAGCTCTGCTTTGCCATATGGGTATGTGACGGAGCGGTCACCGTACCGGTCTGACACGCAGTATGTTCCAGATTCGATCCCCGGCCAGACAGACACCTGAATGATGAATTTAGGTTTCTGTTCTGAGTCTGGGCATCTTGTATGTTCATGGCACCCACGAAACAGGAGAAAATCCACACTAGGATTTTCACACTAGGAGGCTATGAGTGTTGAAGGCGTTTTTTTTTTATTCCAATGCAATCGTCCACTGAATTCCATAATTCCATACGCAGGCGGATATAAGAAACAGCTTATCTAATATTGATTGGGTTGCATTCATGATTTTAGTTTTTATCGTCCCAAAAACGAAGTCAAAGCAATGGAAACAATTAAATATACGTAACCTCGTCATTGAAGGCACCCCTTTGACGCCGTATCAACCGCGTGTTGTTTCAGACAGACAGACGTACAAACAGATTCCCTGTCTTTGTATTACGCCCCTATAACGACTGAATGGGAACTTCATCTAAAGCCCTACAGTTGTAAATTGAGCTTTAAAGCTGCACCTTAAAAGCTGATATAGTGAAATCGGTCTGAGTTTACAACTTCGGTATCCTTTACAAATCCAATGTCGAAAGACCTGTGGTGTTAGCTACAATATGCGCTGTTTCCCCAAAAAATTAATAAATGGACGGGGCAGGGAAGGTCTATTTGAACTGGTTGTTTACTTAACGGCCCTGGGTGGTCGTTTAATTAAGAGTGCGAATGATAGGCCCTTTTTAGGGTATTTAAAAGTATAAAACAGGTTGTGATCGTGCAAACGACGCGCAGCCAACGTGTTGACGAAGCGAAAAAAAATGTAGCAGTGGGGAATAGGGAGTCCTATATTTTGTAAACGATTATTTGCTTACATTCCCCTTGTACAACTGAAATATTTTCATACGTATATTTATTTGAAATTTGGTATAAACATGGTATATACGTATATTTGAAATTTGGATCTATTTGGCCTTATACGTGTGTCCAATTAGATTGAACCTAGAGCCTACTGTATTTTAACATCCGCCTCTCCGCCCTCACGCGGCGAAATCTCGTAATTCCGCAAATCGACCCATCGTAATTGATGTTAAATCTAAAATTCGATAAACACATTTTGACGTCAATCTAGTAAGCTCTTAACGCTCTCTGTCGCAGGCGTCAGCAGCGCACTACCAAAGCCAGTTGGCGACGTTGTCAGCGGAGAACGACCGGCTCCGTGGTCAGTTGTCAGCGTTGTCGACGGGTCTAGGCGGTGGTGACCACGAGAGGCGGTTGGACGATGTCGCGCAGCAAGTCGTGCGAGCACTGCTCTCACAAAAGGTATCAAAAAAACGATATATCCCTATATAGATAATTAGGACGAAAGGGTCCGAACTCGAAATTTTACCAACTACTTCAAATATTGGACTACTCCTATGTTATTAGTAGTAGATTTAACGTTAATTTAACGTACGATCATTTTCTTTAATTTAATAAAAAATTAAAGAAAATAAACTTGTTATAAATAATTACAACATAATTGTAATACTACGATATTTGTTACTTGTTTAACGTTTTCACAATAAAGTTCCGGTCAGTTTAAGAAAAATGCTTCGTTCGGTATAGCGACTTCATAACGATCATGTTTTTTTTTTACTGACGACTTAAGTATGTTAATAACCTAGTTTAGTATCAGTTAGTTAATACCAACTTAGTTCGCAATAATAATGTTCTTTAGTTGTCTTATTGAAAAAATGCCATCTAATATGCTACATTGACATAGATAAGGATCACGAATACCTGTCGTAAGACGCTAAAGTAATTACAGAAGCCATTTCAACCTTTTAGAACTAGGTAATTGTGTGAACTACTTACAAACACTTGCAACATCATACCTCCTTAGCAGAAGTAAGGCCTAACATGACAGAAATATGGTTTCAGCGACCGTCGCACCTGATCCAATTAGCTCAGCTTATCCACCAGTTAGCAGTTAGCCAATCGTTAGTTGAATGGCCGACCTCGTTTTGTTCAAACAACTGGTTTTGCTTTTATATGGAGACAATAGGTTGACGTGGGTTCAAATTAATTAGTCATATTTGCATAATTATTTTTTTTCTACAAATCTTTCAAACTAGAATTTCCAAATATACTTGTGGGTATTCGAAGAAATAAATTTCTATTACGAAAAACAATATTAAACAAGAAAGGTTAGGCTGACGCATGTTTTTCTTATGTTCAAATAATATGGCACCTTTATGTTACATACTTTCTTTGCTAAGTATATAAGTAAATTGCCTGCATCACAATAACAATAATTAATTATAATAACAATAAATTAATTTTCACAAAACAAAAAATATCAGCAAAAGATGTTCGTTCAACGCGGAAAGAAATATTACCCTTAATTTATTACAGACGCGTCCAAAAACGCCGGCAACACAATTAATATTCTGAAACCAAAAAAACACTCAAAACCAACATCCGAATCTCTTAATCCGGTCCGAGCATTAAGACGCAGGCCAGAAATTGTTTTCTCATAATTATCCGCCGCCGTTGCCCGCACCCGTGGATTATACGTTGCTACATTCGCACATAAATCGCGCGAAATGGGACACTTTGGCCTTAGCTGGCACCGTAATAATTTCACAGAGGCTCTGGACCACTATAATCTTGGCATAATCTGGCCGATAATGCGAGTGTTTGCGTTTAAATCCGACCCACGAATGTCCGCCATGCCGTTTTAGTTTTGGCGCGAACTTTTCAGATAAAGATGGCGGCGGGCCGTCGTGACACTTTTATCGATGCGTTCATTGAATGTTTCTGGTGTTAATTGCGTATTTGCCTAACAAATAAACAACGAGAAACGTTATCTGCATTGTTTCGAATTATATACCTACTTAATATATTTGGAAGTAGGTAATTGAAGAATGATGTAGGCACATTCATATTTTGATTTCATAGTATTCTATTAAACGGAATTTTAAGAATAATCTTGATCATATTATATTTATTGTTTCAAAATATCACATACGCACATACCTATTCCGTGGTATTAAAATAAGAAGGTACGTATGAATTACTTGGAGGAACTTAAAAACTTTTAGTGAACCATTTATATTTGTAAAACACCGTTATTATTTTGTTTAATTTATAAATTTTATCTAACTACATTTTTGGTCTCGTTTTAGAGCTGCTCGGTCAGACTGACATAATATAATATAACTCGTTTTGTCTTCACTTCGATATCTGTGTTTGCGTCTTAAGATATATGATCATATCGACGATACAGTAAATGTTAGGGTAAACTCTATACATAAATAAATAAATTAATATCCGAGACTGTCCCAGCGCAAAACGTAAATTAATTATAAAGAACTTAAGCGAAGTATAATTTTGTAGCGAAGTTGATACTTGATATCTTAAAATTTTATTCAACTTGATTATACTTATTAACCCTTAATTAACTTTAAAATTAATTCGTCGGAGTCGAGCGAATCTTTTAATAAACAAACTTGGTCTGTCGCAGGCATATCTCCGTTGTAATTTTGCTAATTTCAAAGAGCCGGCAACACTGACAGAGTCTTGCCAGACCCTGTATCTTCAATCTCCCCTATAATTACCTCCCGTCAATTTCGCTACTCGGGTTTAATTTTGCTAATGAAACGTAATTAAAATATACGCATTTATTTTGAAGACAACTGGCTGGGTATGTTTCGAACTCTCGAAGAGGTCGTATCAATTATTTAAATTATATTTGTAAATAATGTAGCAACATTCAAATCTAAATAATGTTGTGTTAATTAACAGACCGAGTTGCGTGAAATTTCCTTAAAAATATTCCTAGGTACATATTTACGTACAATACACAATTAGCATTAAATACATTTAGGCATAACATCATTAAGATAAACTGAAATGTTGACATCAAAAAACAATGGTAACGATATGTTAGGATGTTAAAATAAGTATATTCTGATTATCTTATTATTATTTGATAATCAACAATCATTGGCATACCCATAGTAAGGGTAGCTAGTTGTAAGAAATATTCTACTGAAAGGCAATTGACAAAGTTATTATAAAATACTAGATTATTCTCGCAGCTTTGCCCGTTTGGGACACGTTTACCCATGTGTTAATATCCAGGACATAAACTATCTATGCGCCAGATTTCAGCGAAATCCGAACAGCCGTTTTTGCGTCAAAGAGCAACAAACACACATACATCTTCACAAACTTCGCATTTATAATATGAGTAAGAATGTACCCGACGTTTTAAATGACTGCAGGGTTTCAAGTACTTTCATAAGTCATAATTTCCTAAAGAGAGAAAGTGTTACAGAATTATTATAAGTAATAGCATTATATTACAAACATCTATAGTTTCCGTAATGTTATTTTATTAAAATTGTTACATATTTTTTAAATGATAAATAAATAAATAAAATAATTAATGTTATAATTTTTTTTGGCGGTAGAATATTTTCGGTCTAACACATTGAACTATGTATAACTCAACTTAGCTTTACTGTAACATTGTATCAAGGTGAATAACTACCAACAGATCCAGTACACAACTGGCTGGAGGCCCGTATCACATGTCTATCACATTATTGTTATTGTCTTTCGACGCGTAAACATCTCATTTGCGTGCTAACATCCCTGTGATATTTACGCGTTTTAGGAACGCATCTACGCGTTGTAATTTGAGTGTTTCTTAAGAGAAAAAATATTTTTTTGTTTGACTTTCCTATATTATAGAAGCTATCCTGTATTTTAAATGACTAATTACGTTATATCATCTCAATGATTATTAGGGACTAACTTTTGGGTATTTTATATATACGCGTGTGAATATATTTGAAGCGATATTTCATTGTACTACACGAAAAGCATACCTTTGACTTTTACGTTTAATTCAGATTTTATACAATAAAATGTGAATCTATTATTTAAAACACATATCCAAAAAGTAAGTGAAATGAGACTCTGACCTACGAAAGGATTTCTTTTTCAAACGGTTGGCTACATTACGTCAATGTATCCTGAGTCCTCCCGTTCGCAACGAGACCGGTTCGAGATCAGCAAGCTGTCGATGCGACATTCACACCCATCTCGTATACTGACGTTCATATCCATCTTGAAGGCAATTTAAAGACGCCAAACTTACCATAATTCCGTTTTATGATCAGAGCGTGCGAGAGGAACTGGGATGCGCACGCGCAAGGATCCGCGAGCTAGAAGCGCAGAACCGTGCTCTGAGCGCCCTCCTCGTGCGGCAGCTGCGTCCTCAGCCGCGGCCGTCCCCCGCCACGCCGCACACGCCCCTCACCCCTCATACGCCGAGGGATTTGCAAGGTAAGTGTCCCCTTCAAAGGACAACGTCCTAAAACAAACGTACATTCAGGTCTAGAACCCTTTTCAGTAGAGGTACCTGCTACTGCTGACCTATGGGTCAGTAGCAGGTACCTCTCTAAAAAAATGTCCTACGATATAGCCATTTCGTATGCTAAATGGCTATATCGTAAGATTTTTTTTTAAGGATTATAAAGTGTAGACGGTATGCATTTTTTTCCTAAACCTATTAATTTTATATTGCTGTTCATGATTCCCTTTCCAAAATAATGATATCTCAAAATAATGCTCATTATATTTTTCGAGATATATAATAAAAATAGACTATAGACTAATTTTGATAAGAACAAACGCCACACGTAGGTTGTTTCTGAAAAATAAAAACAGTATTAAACCTGATGTCGTATGGTATGACTACTGTGTTCCCAGAGGACAGAAATAAGAGTCCATTGTACGAGCCAGATACATTTTATTGTCATGGATATAACAATGTACTTGTGACTAAGATAAGACTCCAAATCTATTTAGGGGTGACCGTTAATCAACAATCAGTCAACTTACACACTTGTTTGCAACTTTAATCTCAATAAAATAAAAATATTAAGAGTACATGCAAGAATACCTTGCCCTTTAAACCGCACATAACCGCTTAGTTCCCGTAATCTGATACATCTGCGGTAAACTCACTTACTCGGAGCCACGAGACAATCGTGTGGCGACCTCCCGTAACTCACCAAAAGATTACGCCACTGCATTATGAATAACACTTATCGATTTTTTCCCAACATTTTGCTTATTATAAAAGTTCCGAACTGAGACTATCGGAGCTTGCTCAATCTCCAGGTATGATCAATATTGTGGCAGGAGAACTTCTTTTGCCAAATTGTATCTATCGTTTTTTTCGCTTACTTTAAAAACAAAGCTATTTTAAAAGGTTAACCAGTATAGTTCAACCAGGGAACTACCACCTATTACTAGCGTGGAGCAGTTCTAACGCTTTGTTTGAAGGGTATAGTTATCAGCTCACTTATTTAGAGGCGAACATCTCTGTCTTCGGGAGTAACAACTACTTACTAGTCAGCTAAAACCCGTGTTCAATATGAAGTTGCTTACAGATGTCCATGGGCAGCAGTACCCACTTACCATCGGGTGGACTGCATGCTCGTTAGGTACTTCATTCTGATAAAAAAAAAACTGTCCCCCAGACTATGTACAGAACATCAGGCGAAAAGTTTATTTTATTATATGTAAATGTTATGTTTTTCAGTACATCTAGTAGACGTGGGATCCTGCGGCTCCCTGGTCTCATTCAGAGACTCGCCGCCACCGGCCCCGCCCGCCCCTCATCCTCACCCACTCAGCCAGGACGATAAGCGAAGACATCAGATCCTTGCTGATATTTGGACGGAATTAAAGGTAAATTCAAATCATCAACCTATAAATAAGTTTTAGTTTAAATAAAAAAAATAGGACACCCAAACCTATCATAGAAATTTGCGCGATGAATATTCATTATTTAGAAGAACGGATTGATCGTAAAACTATCTTCAACGAATTTGTGAAAATTTTATTTGTTAACGCTAAAGCACCTAAGTGATGTTTAAATGTCTGAAAAAAATAGCAATGTCAGTTAGAAGTTAGATGAGCCTAGTGACTAAATTTCCATTGCGATCCATTCTTAGGAGACTACGTTAAGTTGTCAGTCTAAGTTGTTATCATCCGATAACAATTTTTGCACTGACTATCAAAAACATCCGACACGATAACTCCACTAAATGACCCTCGGTGCATTACATTTTTGGATCACCAAGATCAAGGATTAAGTCAGAGAAAAACAGGGCTAATTAACGTGATTGCAACTTTCTAGGCCAATTTACATTCGCGAAGAACAATTTTATCAAGAACAATTTGAATTGGCACAATTTGATGTTCCGGGATTCCATTACATGTTACGGTACCTAATCAGTACGAAACTTTCAATGGGTTCCAGGGTCTGGAGGTGACGCCAGCGAACTTGGCCCGCGCGCTGTCAGCGGTGGACCCGACGCTGTGGGCGCCGCCCGCGCGCCCCGCCACCCTCAGCCTCAGCATGCCGCAACCCTGCACGGATCCCGTAAGGGGTAAGATTGTGATTATCATTTTCTTCTCATTACTCTTTTTATAGTAATTAGTATAAGCCACAGCTTTCACAAACTGTTTCTTTTAGTTCGAAATCAAACATGATGTCCCATGGCAAATATTCTCTCTACATATACCATAATCTATGTTTTTGTATAACTCCTCATGTGTCATGTGTCACTTTTCTAACAACAACATTAATCATATCAAAGTTCGTTTTTTTAATTCGTGAACTGTACTCATGAATTTACTGATTACATTACAATTGTATCATTACGATATCTTTATCTTCTTTATAAATCACACATGATCGTTTGTAACATGCTACAATTCTAAAGTTGTAATTCTTTATATTTCAGGTGCCAGCGAAGAAAAAGTAACAGAAGAAGAGAGCGGAGAGCCGGGCGAAGCGGGTACTGAGTCACCAGAGAGCGGTGCGAAGGACGAAGGATACTCCACCATGTCGAGTGACGTACAAGCTGATGCCTCCAGGCAGAGCGACCACGCGGCCGACAGAGCCTTGCCTGATCTCAACGAGGCCTCCGACGAAACTGATAACCAGACTATCGTCTCAATCAATCCTAGGGAAAATCGACGACACGGAAGACTCTTAGCCGATGCCGATTATATTTATTTTCCAGTAGGTGTTGCCTTTGCAGGCATCAGAGGCAGCTATCCACCGTCTCGACCGATCTTACCTTTTCAACATGTTGTTCGTAGTTTCTCCGATTCCCATCTCTGCTTAAAACTTCTAACAGGAACCAATTGCCCAACTAGTTGTTTAGATACTCCAACGCCAAGCTCAGGCATTTTAGTACTAGATCTGAAACCAGCGCCAGAAAGGCCACTAAGGAGAGCTATAGCGTCTACTACGAGTTCTGAGAGAGTATCTTGGGGAAGTACGTTAGAAGACCGAGCAGACGGTTCGCAGTATGAAGCAGATTATGTTCAGCACTGGTTAGAGTTAGACGATGCAAGATCTGCGCTACAACAAAGGCATCGGGACTTGGCTGATCTAGAATATGATAGGGCTGAACTGGAAGATTGGAGCTTATCGCTGTCTTGTGAAGACCTAAGAGATAGACAATCCCCTTTTGCTGAAATAACAACGCCAGGACAAATATCGTTGTCTACATTACCAAGTATTAGGGAAGATGATGCGTTAGAGTTAGAAGAAGACGTCGGTGACTGCTTATGGAACGATTGTGGTTTCGCAACAATCGAAATAGATGAGTGTAGAATAGCGGAAGACCCTGAAACATCAGAGAAAAGATGGGAATATTCTGGGACACACTCTCCGGGTGGATCCTGGTCTAGCGCATCAGATGCTCCAGAGAAAAGATCTAGTACGGCATTAAGTGAAGACGGAGATAGTCCTAACAATGTTGGTCTCGATTTCACGCGAGATTTCTATCGCCTTGTTAAATATGAAAGCACGAAAAGCCTAGCATCAAACTCTTCTAGAGGCTTGCCAACTCAAGATCCAAGTAGCCACTTACGAATTCATGAAGTTCAGGCAATGGCCCTGCAGGATCGCGAGCAGGCTTTGCAAAATGTGCTCCACTTTATTGCTGAGCAGCAAAAGTATTGTCGAGATAGGGAGGAGTCTGATTCCATGTCATCTCGGCCTGTTTCTGAAATACGTGAATTACCTCCTCCGTATGCAACGGCAGACTTCGATGACGATTCAGTTGGACCGCGCAGCGAAGCATCCGAAGACAGACAAAGGCCCGATTCCTTTGGCAGTTTCTCGGAGAATGATTCTTGTGATGTTATTTCTAGTGAAAAGCCAAAAGTTCCGTATTGTGATACCGTATCCGAGCCAAGATCCACGCCAAGATTCATAGAGAGAGAAGATCCATACGTCGAATCTGAGGATTTCTACGTAGAAATATCGCGAGTGGAAAATTCCGAGAATGAAGTGAACGATCACCATCTACTAAAAGTTCAAAGAAAGAACGAAATTAATAGGAGTATAGATGTCAGCAACTTGGCCGAATTGGGTCAGTCGTTAGACCAGGTCAGTCTCCAGGCGAAGGAAGAAAGGCCCTGTGATATGGAAACTAGTCGTAGCCTAGACTTTAATTCGGCCTTGAAGGAGAACTCCTCAAACATCATGTTAAACAAGCAACCAACTGCAGAAGCTTCGATGACGAAATCGTCGAGTTTTCCGTACACCAGCGGCGAGCCGGAGATGTCATTTGTCGAGGAAGTGTTGAACGCTTGCAGACGCAGTACGGGACACTTAGTGACGGTCCCGGAGGAGGAAGAGGGTTCATCGCCGGAGACGAGCTCGCCCCAAATGACTGAATCGAATACTACGAGTACTTCTACAGCTGAAACTGTGATAATAAGTAATAAGAATGACCCGACTCAAAGGGAAGTTAGAAGAAGAGAGAGTCGTATTCCAACTCTTATGGGTGGGAAGAGGCCTCCTTCGTCTCCAAATAGGACCAGGTCGAAGATTCCTGTGGCTGAGAGGAGTCGAGCGGGACCAGCGCAACCTGCTCCGCCGCCTGAGCCGATAATAGTGAAGCAAGAACATACGCTAAGCTTCCACGAAGCTGCTACGTCCAAAGATGTTATCGAGGAGTTGAATAGGTACGATCTTTGTTCTTTATTGTATAGCATTATGTTTATTTTAAATTTTAATTTTTAATCTTTATTTTATTACGCTTATTACGACTAATTACAATGACGTCATCAAGTTTATTTACGATCGTTCAATATATATTGTTTTGGGAATTTCATGGTAAATTAAATTTATGGGTTGATAATGAGTGAATGATAATATTGACGTGAAAGCTAAACCTTGCTTTGTATAACTAGCATATCCGAAATGGATATTATGATAACTTTTTTATTTTTAATATTTGTGTCATTTTGCTTCAAATTAGATCAGAATATCTAGCAAAGTAGTATGTAGTGCACCTGATATTTAATGTTTACTGCCGCTAATGCATATCTATCCATCTGAATTTCATATAGAATCGAAGTTTTATCACAGACGCGTAGTTAACTGTATCTGTGTCAATGTAGCAATAGTACCTACCCTGAACGTCCAAATCAGCGAGCGAACAAACGAACGAACGAACAAACGAACGAAGGAACGAACGGACGAACGAACGAACAAATGAGCGAACGAACGAACGAACCATACTGAAAGACACGTATTACTACTATCCACTAACCCCCTCCCCCTCTCCCCTCCTGCAGAATGATTCGCCAGAGCGAGGGCTCGGGAGCGAGCGCGGTCCCGGGCTCGGCGCTGGGGGCGGAGCGCGCGGCGGGCGGGCGCGACGCCGCGCTGTGGGCGCACACCGGCTGGGTGCACGTCGAGAAGGACATCGACTTCAGCGACCCCAAGGTACGACCGCATGGCACGACTTGCGAGGCCCTTTTTTTTAAGTTGGTTATCTTCATGGATACCCAGCCGCCCGGGGTAGCAGCTGGGTTATGCCGGACTCTTACCGGCTAAACCCTCACTGTGTTTTCGCCTTGCACCGCACGGCGGGAACACGGGAACGCTTTCGCAACCATCCGCGAACCCGCCGCAGATCAGGCGACTTGCGAGGCCCGAACTAACACACGGCAACCCTACATGACCTAAAAGAACCTGAGTTAACACACTACACGACCCTATCGGACTAAATGTATTCTAAGGTACTAAAATACGACTAAAAGACTTAAGGGTAATACTCTACATGACCCTACACGAATGAGAAACACTGAAGTAGCGCACTACACGACCCGACACGACTTAAAAGTTCCATTGTAACACACTACATGACCCTACATAATTTTTCTAAGTAGTCTTTAAGGGTCCCTTAAACACTACATGACTCTACACGTTTAAGAGATCCGGAGGTAGCACATTGCACGAATCTACACGACTTAAGGCAATTGTTACGGTAACGTCACTTCGGTGTAAGCACAAGGTACTTTTAATTTTTAGGTTAGAACATATTTTTATATGAAAATGACCACTGCCGCTCATGGACATCTGTTATCTATCAACTCCGGATAAAATTAAGGATTAACACGTGGTTGACTACACATAAATTGCGTTCTTTAAGGACCAAAACAACCTTAAAGATCTTACCTTAGCTTAACTCAGAAACATACCAAAAAGATTTGGCAACCTTGTTTTGTCGTCAAGTTAGATATTGTCGTAACTTCCGTTTCGGGCGGCGTAAGTCCACGCTACGCCACAACTGAGGACTAACTTGCATTCGAATAAGTACATCACCCTTACCACATCCTTCAGACAAAACAGTCACCACTAGAACCCAGAATTAAACCAATATATCCGTTGGCAGGCCCGAGCGAACCTTCTGGACGTGATGCTGGCGTCGAGCGACTCCTCCCCGTCGTCGTGCGGCTCCTCCCCCGCCGAGCCGCCGCCGCCCTACTCGCGGCTGCATCGCCTGCATCGCTCCCGGAGACAGAAAACTGGTAAATATACATGCTGACTACAACCTGTCTGACTCTGCTCTAGTCTATTTGAATTTTCCGTTCTAGTCTATTATACCTCATAGAGGCGGTTTTACGGACTGCACACTCCCCTTCTCTAGCATATACGAAAAAAGAACGAACGAGGGCAGTTACAAATTGTCAGTTACAATATTTTCTTACACTACCGCCAGATCGGAACGCGACCTCAACTTAGAAGATCTGGCAAGAAACACAGCGGGTTTGTCTTTTTTGTTTGTATATTATCTTTTTTTTTTTTACTTTTTTTTAATTATTTGTTTTCACATAGCAATACAAGATAGCTCCAGAATAATTTTAACACTCTGGGGCCTTTAAACCTCCTTTTCGAAGTCGTTAAAAAAGAATAATCTTTAAACACCGGGGCCTTAAAGCAATTTCTTATGAACCCCTCCATTAGCGTCGGGTATACGGTCAACATTTTTTTCGACCTGCATTATATCATGCAAATCGAGAAGACTAGAGATGCCACGAATATTCGGCAACTATTCGGTATTCGGCTATTCGGCCTCTATTTATCGCTATTCGGTATTCGGCCGAATATTAAAAACTATTCGGCCGAATACCGAATACCAAATCATAAAAAAAAATACTAAATTTAACCAACAAATTAAGCCAGCTGTCCGATCTAGGCGAACAGATATCACGTAAAAAACAATACAGTTAAATCCTTTTTTGAAGTCGGTTAAAAATCAAGTTCATTTGCAACCGAACTTTTTGGTTCGTATTCATACATATTCGTAACCTCGGACGAAACTACGTGACTTTACATTAGAGTCAAACTGGTTGTACGTGTAAAGATTCTAGCACTGTGTATTAAGCACATTGAGTTATAAATGTTTAGTTTTTAGATGTGTTGGAAACCTTCTTATTTTAGAATATCTTAAAATACTAAAACAATTCAGAAACATGAAAAATTAAAAAAAAAAACAGAATCACTGCATAATTTCAAGGGAACTGCACTTAACAATCAAGTTCCACTGCTGGGCACAGGTTTCATCTACAAATTATCAAAACCTTGTGTAAACCCATTGACATTTTCCAATAAATCCATACCGATCAGAATTGTATTTAACCCTGTTATAACTTTATGTCAGTGTTTACAACCAACTCATAGTCATAATATATGTGATTTCTAAAGTGTTATTAGAGTGTACCCGTGTGTACCCGTTTTTAAGTGTTTTCTGTCTTGCAATTAAATAAAAAGACTTTTTTGTATTAATAACAATTCCAAAACATGGATCCCAAAAAAGAGGTAAAGGGTTGTGTTAACAAACATAATTACTAAATCCGTTCAAAAAGAAACTTTAATTTATAACTATGACATTTTTAGTCGCCCATCCACTTGAAGTGTATTTATACTACACTATACACTAACGGATTTATTTTTGCAAAAATATCTTTAACGCACAAAACCAACTCGAAAAAATCAAAAATTGCCCTCTGATAACACTTTAATGATTTTTTTATTGATTCTTGGTGTTTAGAATTACAGCGCTTTTGTGTTCCAAAAATTACTTTCACTTCACAATCTTAACCTTAAACAAATCTTAACATTAGAGTACTACCTCTAATGTTAAGATTTGTTAAAGATTAAGATTTGTTAAGATATTAAGATAAGTACTATTTAAGATTTGTTTCAATTATTTAAATTTTCAAATATATCTAAAATAAAATAACACAATCGTCGTGAAAGTAATTTTAATTTGAGCCAACACGAATTCTGAGTAACTCTTGTTGTAACTTCGAATCCAGACTTGAAATATGTTGTTACTTATTCTTTGGGATTTGCTAAAACTATACAGATTAAAAATATCTAACTGTGTGGATTTTGTTATAGAAGTTTTATCCTTTAGTGCAATACTTCAATTACGAAATATCAGTTCTCAAGGTCTTAGTGCTGGCAATGTCATAATGTTACCATCATAATAATGGATAACTTGGTTATATAGTTATATCAAAATTTATTAATGTGAAAAATTGGTTATGGGTTTTTACCATTTTTTAATTATCTCTGTTGTATTAAACATATATTTTTTTACCTATCACAATTTTGACATGTAAGTATAACGTACTTTTTGATGGTGGCAGAATGATGATACTAATTCTTGTTTTTATCACTTAGGTGCCATGTCCTCACTTCATACTTATTTCTTCACATTTTTATGGCATGAAGCATGTCCGAACATCGTAACATGTCGCATGTTACATGTCATGAAAATGTCACAATTTAAATCGAAGTGGTGAAAAGGGACCTTTGTTCGTCAATAATATAAGTGTTAAATATGAAATCTAAAGTTGTATCATATGTATTGTACGGTGAGAATAAAAGTGCCCTACTGCAATTTATGCAAATAACAAAATTGTCTTCGTATGTAGATAATTTTTTTGAAGGGACGTAACATTTATGTTTGATTTTCTAACACGAAACCGTCGCTTTTCAATACACAACATATTAAGAGGAGTTTCAAATATATAACTCAAATTGGCGAAATTTTGAGCACTTTCGTTCCATTGTGCCATATTATTAAAAAATATCGAAAATCTGATTTGATGTTTAACACTTGGTGTCTGTTTGTAATTAATTATCACGTGATGTCATGTCATGTCATGTTGTCTCTTCTGTCACACGTCCAGCCACGTCACACGTTTCCGCTCTCACTCACGCACACATCACTGTCGCCTCATTTCAATTAGATGTCATTCAATCTAACGCCGCTCTATAAATTGATAAAATACAGGAAAAAACAGCATTTAATTACTGTATTAGAGGCAATAATATTTTAAAATTTCCGGCTCACTTTTATATGAGGCGACCATCTCAGTCCTCGGGAGTAGCATCGCATCTGTTATAGACTTCATATAGAACTC
>DWNE01001593.1:0-21447 GCA_018249875.1 Cecropterus toxeus | reverse complement strand
GAAAAAATACTGTAAATGACAATTTGTAAGTGCCCCCGTAGGCCTATACAAAATAAAGATATTTCATTTCATTTCAGTACGGTTATAATTAAAGTGTTACGCGAGTGATTTTTACGGTTTTATTCCATCGTTACCACGCCCGAATAACCAACATAGGATGGACCATTCTGATAAAGGAAATGAAACGCCTTTATATTAATAACATTTTGTAAATATTAAATATCAATTTCTCAAGGAAAGTATTAAATTAAAATTAAGTATAAAGTATCATTAATGATTTAATATAAAAATTTTGATACTTTAATGTCACGGTAGTTTACGTAGTCTGCTTAGAAAACCCTTTTATGTAATACCTTTGTGATGAGGGTCCATAAAAAATAACACGGCCGCCATCTTTGGGTTTTCGCCATATTGGTTTTTATGATGATGAACGTTATTTTATATACTAATTTTTAGTTTGTTTGTTTTTAATTTTTAAAATCGGCCAACCAATAAATACAAATAACCGAGAAGTAAAGAAATGATAGTAATGAAAATAGATCTCACATTAAAATTAAACATTCAGAAACAGATATATAGAACATTTTTTGTAATGTGTGAACAGTGAAGATGCTCTGCTTCTAAGCAAGCCAAGCCAAAGTATTGATATAGGCTTTTACCATTTACCACAGTAAAAACCAAAACGGAATTCCTGAGGACAATTGACAAGAACCAAATTTAGGCATTTACTTTTGATCCAAATTTATAACGTCTATGCTCAATAAAACAAGAATCGAAACAATATTTAAATTGCGAATACCATTTGCAATTTAAATATTGTTTCGTTGATTAATAATATACCTATGTTGATTAATAGGTATTAATAATATTACTTAAAAAGTGATTTATAATTTGTGTTGTACCTTCAACAAATTTCATTTTCCTAGATGTACCTTAAACACAAAAAGTTTACGGAACACTGATCTAATCGGTATATCAAGTAAGGGTAATTCTCTATACCAAAATATTGGCCTTTCAGAATCCCGTTACTACCGGGACTCGCTTCGCTATCAGTCTGACAGAGCCCTTAGGTACTTACAGCTTTACACATTTCATTGTGTTCACGACACGACAATACAAACAGTGAAGTGAGTGTTTTGTTCGAACTAAATGAATGATTGCTATTTTCTCTTTTATTCCATTGTATCGATGTAGCTTTTTGCCTATTATAATAAAATTACAAGTGCTTATTAACTTTTATTCGTCGTTATTATGGAATGTTATCAATACTCTGTTTTAAGAGTAATCATAGTTAAGTAATAATTGAGCATGAGCAGTGATAGCCTAATGGTTGAAACTTGGCCTCTCAATCGAGGATCCGGGGTTCGAAGCCCAGACACGCTGCCCAGGCAAGCCCAGGCACGCACCACTGATTTTCTCAAAATTATGTGCGTATTCGAATTTAATTATCACTGCTTTACGGTGAAGGAAAAAATCGTGAGGAAACCTGCACATCTGAGAGGTCTCATAAAAAACAGATCTCAAAGGTGTGTGAAGTCTACCAATTCGCACTTGGCCAGCGCAGTGGACTATGGCCTAAAAAAACTTTCACACTCTGAGAGAAGACCCGTGCCCAGCAGTGGGACAATAATGGGTTGACGAGAATAAATGAGCAAGCAGTTCATCTGATGGTAAGTAGTCCCTACCACCCGCGGACATCTGCAACTGACTTCATTAGAACGGGGAATCGTCATGATAAATCACAGATGCGTTGCTACTCCTTAAGAATATGGTTATATCATATATAACTCACTCTCATCGTCAGCCCATTATTGCCCCACTGCTGGGCACGGATCTTCTCTCCGTTTTAAGACATAACCGCGCTAACCAAGTGCGAATTGATAGACTTCACCACACCTTTGATGACTAGATTTTTTAAAACTAGTAGGTCTCCTTAGGTGCATCCCTACACTGTAAAGCAGCAATAATTAATTTCTTATAAGCACGTCATTTTTAAGAAAAATCAATGGTGCCTGGGATTTGAACCTCGGACCCTCGACTGAAAGGCCGAGTACCATTAGGTTATCACTGCTCATAAGTTAGTCTGATACCCGTTATTTGATCAAGGCTTTTGAAAGTAAACTTCTGTTCTTCTGAAGGTATCGTTTTCTAAAATAATTAATTGAAGTTATATCGTCTGTTCTTAGAATTTCGTAACAGAATGTTAAGTTATTTATTATGGACAATGTTTTGTATTTTGATTAGCCTTTAGGATATAAAATATCAAAAAGCCTTACTTAGTAAGTACTTATTTACATTAAAAATGAATACTTACTACTAAGAAACACACTTTATTCTTAAGTTAATAACTTGGAAACGTCTGTAGCTCAGAGCGACTTTTTATACTTCTAGCATTTTTGAGCTGTGTTGTCAGTTAGTCTGTGATTTATTTTTCAGGTAAAGGGAAAACATCATAAAATAAGTACTTTATTGTTAGAATAAAAGCGCAGAATGTTATCTCTATCTTTTTTATTACAATTGTTACGGCGAAAATTTGTGAGGATGGATGTGTGTGTAACAGGTATAAAGCTATCACCATACCGGTTTGAGATGCAAATGGGTTCCGGGTTCGATCCCCAGCTAGGAAACATCTGAATGATGAATTTAGATTTCAGTTCTTGTTCTGGGTTTGTGCGTGTCCGTAGTACTTGTGTTACAATAGAAAATCGTAGTGCGGCGACTTTACCATAATAAAATCGGCTGAGTGCGAGTCGGACTCGCAGGCGAAGGGTTCCGTAGCATTATCATACTCAAGATTTGAGAAAATATAGCTCTGTTGTAAAAATAATAAGTAAAGTTGAAGAGTTTTCAAACTACCAAAATAAGTTTGTTTTTCATAGTGTTTTGTATGAATTACAAAGTTATGTTATTCGGTTTTTGAAAAAGTGCTATATCTCAAAAACTGTCAACCGTATCTTGTTTAAACCAATTTTCGTTGAAAGTTTTTCTTGAAATCTACAACATAATTATGTTTTATCCAGATTTTTTACTCTTAGTTTAAAAGTTAGAGGAGTGGGGTACAGACATTTTACCTTTGAAAGGACTCATCTCTCAGAGTATCGACTTTGAGAAAAAATGGTTATAGAAACCTCAATTGTCTTTTAAAAGACCTTTCTATATACATCCCACACGTGTAGGTAACATGAAAATAAATTTTGAGTTTTAATTCCATGTATGGGGAGCCCCTCCCCCCCCCCTCCCCTAAATTTAATATAATATTTATTTTTGCACATAATTCGGAAAGCGGTTTACAGAATACACTTACCTACAAAGTTTCAACTCTGTAGTCTTTATAGTTTCCGAATAGAGTGGCTGTGGCACACGGACAGACGGACATGACCAATCTATATAAATACAGTAAAAAGGGAGGGGGGGAGTGATTTTTTTATTATCACGGCAATATGAATACCAAATGGAAGCTAGTAAGAAAAATAGAAAAATATACATATTATAATCCTTTAACTTCACTGATTCACAAAACTCAATAAATTGCTGCCAGGGAACGCAAGTTGAATTTCAAGTAGTTTCCTGCAGGAAATACTGATAATATAACACAAAATAAAAAGTATTTTTTCTCTGTACCGTTTTCCCTTTAACAGGCCTGGCCCTGCATATGTCCATCCCAATAGAGAAAATAAAATAAACCAAAAATTTATCTGCAATATTAATGTTTGTGCTTATCTAAGAAATGTAATAATATCGGTCTAAGATAATAAAAATATGGTCCTCATATTTTTCATATTCAACTTCTTTTACTTTTAATATGAATATAACTTACCTACATTTTATTATTGGTTACATTGATACCTTGACTTACCCTACCCCGACTTACACGAATCCGGAGTTACGCGATTTTCAATTTACAAATTTTGGAAAATATGTACTGGACCGAAAAGCTTACCTCCTCTACATATAATAATATTAGCATGTTAAGAGGGAATTTTGCAGCAGTCAAACAAATTTTGAGTCGTCAAACTACTTTGTTACATTTTGTGATGTTTTATACAATTTCAAAATCATCAAAATAACTTCGGCTAGTGATTTTATATCTGTATAAATTAGGATTTTAATATACATTTATTGTCCAATTTGCTATTTACTACAGTTTCCGACCCTAATAAAAATAATTTACCTATATATACCCAGACTACCGCGAATTCGACTTACGCGGTTATCATTCAGTGCCACCTTTCTTGTAAGTTCGGGGTATTACTGTATTAGGTACTGTATATTATTTTGTACTTACATGTTTTACGTTTTAAAAACTCACATAGAGACATAAAACGTGACACTCAATGTTGTGGCATACAAAGAATCAAAACAGAAATTAATAAAAAATATTTTTTAAAAAATGCCCTAATATGTTACAACTACATATTTACTCCCTTTAATTGTTTGATTGTGACTTTTGTTTATCTAAATGTGGGGAACATTAAAAACCCAATAATATTCTTATTTTATAATTAAATAAATAGAACTTCAAATTTTAGGATGTTTTATGTAATTAGTGTATAAAAATATTTATACGCCAATATTTGGTACAGTAAACGTCCTTCTATAATTGTGAACACCTTTGTTATCCTTTCTGACAAATTAATAAGTGATATGATTTGATTTTTATCTACCAGCAAAAATAGGCCTGAAAATAGTATAAAATACCGCGCGTTAAAATAATGAATATTATTTAAAAAAAATTACCATTTAAATCATAAATGACGCCGAACGCCGGTTTAATTAAGAACACTAACACTAGTAACAACCACATATCTTTCACATTAGTTAAAAACATCACCGTCTGACGTTCTGACGCAGTCGGGTGAAAAATGAATGCCCTTCCTCTCGGACGACCAGACACTTACACGCGATTACAAATTTTCGTAACATGGCATAAATATACGTAATATTTAAAGCTTTAATCCAGTGGTCGAGAACCTGTTCTCACGGAACTTCCTATACTTTCTTGTTGCGTGTAGATTTCTATAGCTCCATGGTCTAACTTTCTTAGCAACTGATTTTTTGTTTTTTTCACCGTGGAATTCGTCTTTTTTTCGCTGTAAAATTTTTAACGACGAATACGTTTCGCCATTACGTACCTCAGCTAGCCCCTACGTGGCCCGCGGTGTCAAAATGTTGCCTACCGCTGCCTTAACTGGTGACAAGTCAATTGCTAGATTCAAATAACGATTCAATATCAATGAAGTAGGTTTCAGTATAGATGCACGGGCATACACATCTTAATGATAAATATGGATGCATGTATTGGGTCTGGCTGTTTGTGTATTCGTCTTTGTTTGTATTAATGGTACCACACAGGAAAAATCCTAGTATGAGCTATGCTATGAGCTATGAGTGTAGAAAGCATTTAAAAAACGATTAAAAAAACGTTTAGTTTTTCATGACGTGTCTTATCTTAAAAAAGGCAAAAAAAATCGCTGCAAATTATAAATAGCGAAATTTAACAAAATTCGTTTAACCTTGACGCTTGTCGAACGAACTCCAGTAAAAAATTAACGACTAAAATCTATCGAGTCTGTCTTTCGATCTGTCCCAACTAATTATGTTTCAAATCTACTGAACCGATTAAATTCATATTTGGTACACATATGAACCGCTGTTACCAAAACACAAAATAAATTTTGTGAAGCAAAATAAAATCAGACAGTACGTAAAATGACAATTGAATAATAATCTTCACATCCCCCATAAGTATCTTAAATATAATATTCATTATAATATATTTATGTTATTTTATTTATCACTTAAGTCTTTTAAATTCACGTTGAAAATATGCGAAAATTAATTTGCTTGTCCCTCTTGAGATTTTCGAAACTTCGAAGAATAAAATAAATACATAAAAAAATACATACATTCGAACATCCTCCTTTTCGAAGTCGGTTCAAAAAATATACTTTAATTATAAAATAAGAAAAAAACATTAAAGTTGCATATCAAAGGTATCATTGCCTCAAATTAATAAATATGAACAAAAAAAAAATTTAACAAAAAATAGAAACCGACTTCTATGCCATAAAAAGAAATAAATAATTTTTAATACATGTTGGTATGGTACATACACAGTACATAGTACATAGTTCGAAAGTCGGCGCTCAATATATTTCGCTAGATAACGACGACTAATTTATGTTCCACGTGTATATGAGCGCCGACTTTAGAACTATGTACTATGTACTGTGTATGTACCATACCAACATGTATTAAAAATTATTTTTTACTTTTTATGGCAAACAAGTCAATTTCAATTTTTTGTTAAAAAAAAATTTGATATTAAAAATGACTAAGAACCTTTAAATATTATCTAAACTTAGAGTAGAATAATAATAAAGGTTTAAACTTATAATCAAAAGGGATTATAGATATGTGATGTTAATTGATTGATGTTAATTAATAACAAATTTGGGGTTGTTCCCAGAGCAAACTTTACTTTTAATTGTCGAATGTGCGCCATTATCTGAGTAGCCGTCATTACGTTAATTTTAAATTAAAATTTAATATGTTAAATAATCACGTGTTAAACCGGGCGAGAGTGAGTTGAATCCCATTAAATCTTACTCGAGGAGAGTCTCCGGTTGATATCATGTTTTATTTTTCAACGAGAAAACATTTTATATTGCGAGAAAACTAGATGTCTCTCCTAATTTTGAACAATCTCGTGCGATTACTTACTAATGGTCTGACATCGTATGCCGCGGTGGTGACATCGCTGCGTGGCGCAGGGTCTACGGGCTTCGAGGAACCCCTCCGTGTACGGTCAATTCCCTCAGTGGGTACACTACCCACCGGTGACGCCAACAGACTGCGGACAATTAGAGTCGAGACGTATCTCACTCCATATGCATACACCGCCGAAGCACACCTTCCGTAATAAATGGACACCACCTAATATATTATACCCCTATTTTACACAGCGTTTGTTTAATGATTTGTTTATAGGTATTTCCTTTCTGGAGAATGGTGATATGATCTATGTAGATGTAGATGATGTAGAAGATATACTAGTCACGGGGCCACGTTCTTCGCACTTGACTTCGCATCAAACTTAACGTTTGTGCAAGATATTGAATATGGCGCCTGTCATAAATTGAATCCGGGTCAAGAGGTCCCAAGGGCGGGTTCAAGGAATTTAATATGTTTCTATTCATTATACACAAGGGGATTTATCAGTTGACTGAGGATATTGAGTTATTGATATAAGGGTACTAGATTGGGTTTATTGGTATCAATTATTAACGGACGTTCTTGAAAGGGGGACAAACTGAAGTCACCAATAAAGGACGTTGTAAAAAGATTACAATATTTTATGTTTCAGTTATAATATGTCAGTGCTCTTAGTACGAGTTTATGACGTTTCTTCAAATATCATTGCTCACGTTTTCGCCCATACATTACAAATACACGTATTCGTTTAAGTTTTTGCCCATGACCTGCCAATAATAGACTAAACATAACCAATGATTGTTTTAGGACAACTTATTAAAGTTTTACTCAGGGCACACTTTCGATTCTGGAGGAGTTATGTGTGTTGAACGTGAGTCAGTTGAAGTTTTATGACGTGTTCCAGTTTAAATTTATCTTGAGACAATACTTCAATCTGTTTAGAATTGAGCGTAGGTTTAAGTACAAATGTCAATAAGTCTCGAGTGACACCAGTTTAGGAATAGTTCAAATGTATTTTCTAAAAAAAATTACTTTTCATTACCCCTCATCCATTTATCCTTTCATCAGCCTTGCGAGGTCCACTGCTGGACGAAGGCCTTCCCTAAATGGCGCCATGGCGGTTCCTCGCTGTTTTCTTCAGGTCGTCGGTACATCTGCTCGGGGGGTGACCTGTGCTCCTTGTGCCTAAACGTGGTTGCCACTCGAGGACATTTCTTCCCAATTGGTTATCGGTCTTTCGAGCGATGTGGCCAGCCCACTGCCAGTTTAGCTTGCTAATTTTGAGAGCTATGTCGGTAAGCTTTGTTCGTCTAAGGATTTCATCGTTGTGAATTATGACTCGTAGCGATATTTCAAACAATTTCATTACCCGACTACCAATGTTGATCAGTTTGAATGTTCATGTGTTCCCTAATAACTTCTAAACTATTTAAAAATTTGACAAATGAGTTATCGTTGCAAAAGTCTCCATCTTCCACTGGTTACAGGCCACGTGCTGTCACGACCAATTAATTGGGCCCTTTAGATGATATCAAATCATGAAGTAAAATAATATGCTATTTATCAAATGAAACGCATTTTGCTTGCTGCTTCCTCTGAAATAATTAAAAAATTTCTTCTGAAACGCTTAACATAACTAAGTATAAGAATATTATCTTGTTTCATACTTTTGAGAGCGAGACGAAATCGAGTTTATGATTTAATAACAGATATATATTTTTTAATCTGTACAAATATATGTATGAAAAAACATAGTATAACGTGGTTTTTGCGCTATTTAGAGCGCTATTACCTAATCGAGTTTAAGTTTTAAAAACAAATATATTTATTAATCTGTACGTATATTTCTATGAAAAACATAATTGAACGTGGTAATTTTACTATATATATTGTATAGGTATCATTCAATTCGCAGAACGTAGATCAAGTCGAGACGCCATAAAAGTTTCTAATGAAAAGAAACGGTCGCTCCCCTACTGCGGATTATATTTAACCGCAAAAATACTGCAGCTAAGCGCTAAAAGCAGGCCAAGTTCATCCTCTGCCACCTCGTTGCTTAATTAACGCAATTTTTTAATGAAGCCGTTAATGTAAGGTTAACTGCAAACTGGCGTTTAAGCTCAGAAAATATTATGATTATGTATAATAAATGAGACCACTTCTAAGAGAAAATATAACCGCTTTAAACGCTTTCTACACTCATAGCCCCACAGCAGGATTTTCACCTGTGTCGTGGGTGCCATGGATACCCACAAACACCCAGAACAAAAATCTAAACTCATCATTCACGTTTCTGTCTGGTTGAGGATCGAACCCGGGACCTACTGCGTGTTAGACCGGTATGGTGACCGCTCCGCCTCGCGGGTCCTCAATGAAACGTATTTGTGTTGCGTTTTATGAATGTGTACTTTTTCATTATAGAACGTGTGGAATCTATTCGTTTCCTCATTACACATAGAGAAGGAACCAATTGATTACTGAAACAGAAATACTGTAATGTTTAATTTACTTGTTCCGTATCATTCCTTAGCAATATTTCATTTAGTTATTATTATTTACTACGATATGCACCACGATTGTAATATAATGAATAATGGCCATTAAGATTTTATCATTCATTCGTTGGATGATTTATCAGAACGTCTTAAGAACGTGATCAGCCGTGAATATTTCTAGCGCACTATAGCAATTATGGAGCAGGTTGCGAACAGAAGCATCTAGATAAATTGTATTATATAATTCTTCTGGCGATGAAGCCTTAGACAGAACAGTGTGGGTTATAATAGGTTGGGTTGAGCGGACTTCAGTTTTTATTGGATTAACTGCCCGCATGCAAAATCCAACTTAATGGTATTAAATACATTCAAAGCATACGACTATTTGTCTCGTTGACAATAAGTTCTATAATTCTATCGTACGTTAACAAAAATAATTCACAAGTTTTCTTAATCCAGCAAAAATAGAAATACACGTGACACGCGCCTTGCCACATGGCGAGATATTATTTTAATATAACACTTCGTGCATTAATTTTAATACGAGACACATTAACACAGTTACTATTCCATTAAGCAAATAAACCATGTCTCCCTGATATTACGGAATTAAAGGGACCGGCACGCAGGGCGAATATCACTACATAGTGTAAAACAAGGTCGCTTTCCGCTGTCCGTCTGTCTCTATGTATGCTTAGGTCTTGAAAACTACGCTACGGATTTTGATGCAGTTTTTTTAACAGATGGAGTGATTTAAGAGTAAGGTTTATATGTATAATACATGCATAATATAGTAAAGTAACATTGAAAATTTTAGAGGTTTAAACTGTGATATCGTCGACTGTTTAATGATAAATAAGTTGTGAACGTTGTACATGAAGACATTTTGTAATATATTGATTATGATGACCCGCCCCGTGCAAAGCCGGGGCGGGTCGCTAGTTTTTATTAAAGTAAGGACTGCGAGCGAAAACTAATCTTATGTTGGTAGTATTAGAGCAAAATGTACGGAACTGACAATGCATACATACATATGTACAAAAATTCTTCAACACAACCTCGGTACCTAAGTCATATGTGTATGGCACGGGCATGTAATGTATTTCACGCACCCTCTTTGCCTTTTGAGGTCGTGTCCTATAATATAAATAATAATGAAAATTAATTATGTTAAACCAACAAATGTGTGTACGGATTCTATGCAATCTAATTTATTCCAATTATATAAAAACATCTTACTAATATTATAAAGGCAAGAGTTTGTGAGGATGTATGTGCGTTTGTTACTTTTACACGCAAAAAATACCGGTCGGATTTTGCAGCAATTCGGCACACAAATATGTTATGATCTGGTTTTGGATAGGGGATACTTATTACCGTTATAAATGTGACCTAAGCAGGTGGAGCCGCGGGAATAAGCTAGTATAATCTATACAAGGTCAGAAAAATTGTACTGTTATTTAAGTGCATACTACTTGCGGACAACCGAGAGGTAAAAGCTTTAAAAAGAAAAAAGAATGTCTAGTATTATTTGGTTTCAGTCCATAAAAGTTTTTTTTACAAATATATGCGATATGCAGACGTGTGGAACTATTATCTGGTTGCATTATACAGTTAAATAATTGTCATTATATACTTAGACATAAGATGCATTGCCGGGTAAATGGGGTCTTTCGAAAGTTTGACCCGCGGCTTGAACTATTTAAGAAATGTTGAATGTTTCTTCCACTCAGAGATGGAATGCGACAAATTCGTTCCGGCATCAAGCCGACATCTTAATGCCCCTTAGAAATGGTTTGCCTTAATATCTTAAATGCCTCTGTACTTTTTATGACTACATTACTTATAACAAATCTTTATTCTTTTGTGTTTAATGTACTACCTTTCATATGATTATAACTTTCAATTCTCTCTAAAATGTTTTGTTCAATATCACCTATAAATTTGTTTGAAATATGTAATTCTGTGTTATCATTTCTATCTTATCTATTGAATGATATCTATTGGTTTGACTTATGTAAACTAGTTTATTTTATTTCTGTCCAATTTACCAATCGATGAATCTTAAACTCTTTTAAACATACCCTTATTGAAGTTCTTGATATGAAAGATTTTTTAAAGGTGAAATGTAAAGATTAGAAAACTGTTGTAAGAAGCCCTCGCTATTTATTACAGTTGTATTTCTTTTAAATTATTATTCTCTTTCCGGGGAACGTCAGACATGCAGACATGAATCACCAAACGCACCACTATTACGGAAGTTCTTCCCTATATAGAATCCAAATGTATGTACAGTATGTTTGGATATTTGCGTATTTGCATCAAATTACGTATAACAATGCTGTCCTTAAAAAGTGGCGCAATATCATATTGTTGGTCCAGAAACTTCTTAGAATACGCGTATTAGCCAATGCTGTCCATAATTAGTATAAGGTGCTTGAATCGCATACTAATTTATGTCGTATTAATTATGCGATATCATATTTTGAAATGTTGCATTCGATTGCAGTCGTGACTGACCCTTGATGAAATCTGCATTTGAGATAACTAATAGAAAACATGAACCATTAGTGCCAGTATTATTATTGTCATCTGTATCATGTAAGCATGCTTTGGTTAATGCAAATGCAGTGAAAGTGGCTTAACGCTTACTTATACTTTGTTTAATTCTTTCACAAATGGGATATGTAAATTCTTTGTTTTATCTTGATGATAATTGCTTTGTTTTTGGCTATGCCGTAAAAGAAACGTTCAACCACGCGTACAGCATTGACATCCTTATTGCGAGTTTATTACGATCCCTTCAAACAATCGTTTTTTATGTATTCGAGTATTATTTCAAAGTACATTGCCAGGTATTACCGAAAATAAAAATAAAAACGCGGAATGTACATTGCAATGTATGGTCAAAACATACACAATGTTTGTTTTGAGGAAACAAGATTAAGTCGTATTAAACGTACAATGCATTAACTCCTACTAACAGTGTACCAGGGAATTAAATTGTTATTTCGATGTTATTGAGTGGAGTGATTCTAGTTATATCATACATGCCATATCCAGTTCTTAATTCTACGCCAAGCCTCTTCGCGTGATTTGGTTAAATAATTCATCATAATCGAAATTGGTTCGATCATTATGATATTAAACGTTAATGTGCGCTCATATTCCAAGCATAATGTTTCGGGTCTAATATAATGTTCGCTTGAGTAATTGTATTAGTATGTATCCGATACTTTGAATATGTTCATGAGAGATAATTATTTTAATCAAAACTAGTAACATCGTTAAAAAGATTAAAATAAAAAACCCGTCTGCTTAAAGCAAAATTTTTGTTCATATTTAATTTAACGCTTATATGAGTTTGTGGCAAAATAATCAAGTATAAACATTAGAATATATTTTTATATAGGTCTATTTACTAGCTTTTATTTGATACACATAATAGTACTAGTAAAAAATACACTTTCGACATTTGAAAAAGACATTTGTCGTAATAGTAAAGAAATTCGTCCCCCCTCTTTCCTCTATATCCAGGCGCTATTTTTAAAATGTGTATAGTCTATGTCATTATGCAAACTGAGACGATTCTAATGATATGTCATACGTCACAATACGTCAAGCCGTTTGGGCAGTAGCGCGTGCCAAAGAAATGGACAGACATACATACATACGCACGCCCGAAAAACATTACCCTCCTTCTGACGCAGTCGGGTAACTATTTTGTTTGCGATGATGATGATTTAAACGAAATCCTAGCTCGTGGTAATATAGTTAGCTAGCTAGTTATACCTACCTACTGACAATTGATAATACGGATTTAAATATGAATAAATTTATTCAAGTTATCAATTTCGCATTTAATTTATCAGTGATAAGACGCAATCACTTCATGTATCACGTTTTAAGAAATTCGCTAGAGATTAATACGCCTTTTCAGGCTAATAAATGTTCGGTTTATTTTGGATTAATTGTTAGGTATAGCTTTAAAAGAATACAAATAGGTACAAATTTGAGTTAGATCATTCACATTGCCCTAAATGGGTCTCCATTTTATGCGAAATGCGTGTAGTGGTACGTGCCAGCCTCTGCGGAAGTCAACTTAAGGCTTTATGTCTTCAACCAATGATAATTACTTCCTATAAGTTTAAACATCTTTGGTAAACAGATATTGTTCGTGAAGCATACTAAATATGCCTTGGATTATTCTACATCTTTTTTATTCATTTTCATATTGTTTAAAAAAAATGAGATTTTAAAATTGTTCACAAAGTTTTAAATGTCTTCGAAAATATTAAATTAATTACTTAGATAGTACTTATATTCTTACTTATATTTATATTTCTTATTCGTACTTGTTCTCCTTCTGCGATTAATTTTATATCTAACAAATTTTGAGATGATTTTCTTGAAAGCTCTGAAGCCTGAAATATTGTAATTAAATATGACTGAAATTTATTTTTGCCAATATTTAATGTTTTATTCATTTTTGGCCACAATCCCAAGGGAAAAGATTTCGCCCTTTTAAGCTGAGTTAAAGAGCCATCCTCGTGTACCCCCGGGATTAATTGCTTCCCGGGAATGTCTGTGAAATGTTTTCTCGTCCCGAGACCTTGCACAAAGACGTCAAAGGAAAACGCCGCGGGCTACTCTCGCTTTCTAATGTGCCTATTTCTTATGATGTTGCGTCTTGTACTACATTTCGTCTGATGTCTAGTAAGTGTGAATACAATTTCTTCAAATTTTCATTTATTATTATTTTATTCACATTAAACACACATTAAGAAAGTGATTACTCTCACAGCCTAGTTAAGGTTTCTCCAAATAGTTAGACATTTAATAGATTTATAAATAAATTGATTTGCTTTTTCTAATATACCTTTTATAGCCTCAAAAGAGAATTTAATAACAAAAATGATGTGTTATTTTCTAGTGGAATACAAACGAAGTATTTGCAGGTAAGAGAGTCAACAGTGTGAATGAGTATATCTTTTTAAATCTTGCTCATAAAAAAGAACGATGTACTTCTATGTCACAACTTTAAAATGTGTGTAAATTACAAAATTATTTCGATACTTTATCCAAGTAATTCTAAACTAGGCCATTGACTTTCGCAACATGTAAAACTGGAGGCTATTAATTTGTTTGTTGAGTGGAATAAACTACCTCGAATTAATTATGAAGGGTTTTTTTAAGTATTACTAGAGCTAATACGATTCCAAAATATTATCTAATCACCATATGTTTTGTAAATAATTTGAAAATCACAACGAATTACGGTTCCAAACCTTGTCCCGTCTTTCAATTGCTACGTACACACAAAAAGAGCATAGTTAAATTATTGTTGCTAATTATCCTAAATGACAAGTAATGTTAAGAAAACTCTAATGATATTTTGATGTTGCTAAAGCAAAGTAAATATTATTGCAACTTCAAACTACGTTAATAATTACATAGTTAATTCTTCAATTATAGCTCTAATCATAATAGAAAGTTTGGTACACACCGAATATAATTATATCAATATAATCTAAGACGGCGTAATTATCTAACAGCCGTTTATAACTTTTATAAGTTACTTCAATAGAAATGGCAACACGTGGGGCGTAAGATTGAAAGTTGATCAAAGTTTGCGTTATCGTGAGAAGCAACAATTGTACAAATCTTTTGATGTAACGGTGAAATTCCGTACATAGGAAAGTGTATACCTGCAGACCGAACACGGTAAAAACGACAAGGTCGATGGAGGCGTTCACTTTCGCCAGCACAATTCGTTAAGCACGAGTTGCACCTAGTGCTCATGTTTGACGGAGGTTTGTTGATAGCGACAGCTTTATCGTCTTTCAATGCGATTCAAACATTGCGATATACGACTGTTGTGTAATGTTAAAAATAACATCGGCTTACTTTCATATGAGGCGACCATCTTAGGCCTCGGGAGTGGCAACGCATCTGTGATCGACGGTCAGATGGAACACTTGTTCTATAGGAAATTGGAAGTTACTTACCATCAGATGGACTGCCTGGTCGTTTGCTACTTCAATGAGATAAAAAAATGCCCTTTGTCTAATGTTTTGTATTGTTTCACGTCGTTTGTTTGAAGCTATAATTGCTATTGTTAATATTTTACTTCGCAAAATTAATAAAATTATAATTGTGTCGCGTATAATGAAATTGTGTTTCCTTAAACCAGTTTTCCACGTAATTATTTTCTCAATTGATTTATCTACCACTCTCTGTAATGTTTCCTCATCGTAATTTATTTCCAGAAGCTTTCACCGACTGAACAATGTAGCATTTTCCAATGAAGGCACAATTGTATTATTATTGACGTCATTGACGCAAATAAATGGCATTTCTTAATTCATTCTTTGCTTTACTTTTACTACGTATATTTGATCAAATGTTATGCGGCTGTGACGACTTTGCAAAACCAGTAAAACCATAACAGAAAGTTAAACACACGTCAGGAAAGCGATTACTCTTAGTCTCGTTAAGGTTTGTTTGGAGTTAAAGATTTATTAGACATCGTATATCAATTTCTAACTTATTTATTTAATAGATTCTGTCTGTTATTAGATTCAAACATCGTCGACAACAATTAAGTAGTTAATGCTTCACGAGTTAGTTGTATGGTTCATTTTGTTTTAAAAGGGAAACCCATTCAGCTTCGTTAAATTTGAGTACTTTTGTCAAGAACAGTTGGCTTCAATTGACTTGCTTGCGTATATGGAGTTGTGGAGTGTAAACAAAGACCTAATTGAAATCAATGTAGGAAATGTTAAGGTTAAATGGTGTGTCAATTTACTGAATATTCTTTATTGATGACGAGAACGGTATTTATGGTTGGACTTTGTGTGTCGATCACGATAGTAGCAATTTTAGACTTATTTCCATTTGCTTTGTTCATTTTGCCGTTTTGTCTAATGGTATTTGGTAGTCAATTTGTGATCAGTTCATAAAAGGCTCTAAACTGCCAGGTCATATAAGGCTCTTGTCTGTTGTCTGTGTCAATCTCAAAGTAGTATCAGTACTTCTACTTCTATTACTATCTAAATAAGGACGTCTGTTACTGTAAAAAGTAAAACATTGTCCTCATGCTGATTGACGATGCGGTGGCCTATTTGACTTGTCTTCCTACTTGTTAAATGAAGGTCATTTCTTATATCTAAATGATTGCTTTTGGGAATAGCTTTTTTAGCTCTGTTGTTTCGTTTAGTGAGATCTTTTTGTATATTTTCAAGGTACAAAAAAGCGCATTCAATTCAAGACCAGTGCTTGAAATTAACTAAGATCATTAGCTATTTATAGCAATTAACATCATCGTGTGGTAAAGATTCATTTTGGCATGTTGTTTTCAGGTTTTGATATTTAATTGTAATGTCTTACGTTTATTGGTGGCTCTGATGCAATGTTTTAATTGAACCGATCAATTGTGATTGTTTGACACGCGAGGTCGTAGCTTGTGGGTGTTAAAAATAGTTTGATACTGTTGAGACTATTTGAGTTAATAATCATATAGTAAAGACCTTCATGAGCAAAGTATAAGACAGAGTGATTTTATTTGAAAATTGAGTTATTCGATTAACGATTATTTCTAGTCGTATAGGGTTAAGAAATTTCATGCAATACGCATTAATTACTATTTATTACTGGTTCTAATCAGGAAACCGATACTGTTGACTACTGTCGAGACCACATATACAAGTTTGTTATGTAAATGTTCTTTCCCTCTCACTGCTCACTAAAACTTGGCCTAAGGTTTTCGATTAGTCATGTTTATATTCAATACTTGTTATTCATACGATTCTTGTTGGCTTGTGTCGACTGCATTCGTTTAATGTTCACTAAGAGCGCCACTTATAGATGTGAATGAATGCTTCATTTCTTTCGATGCTCCAATACAGTTAGCTCATCATCGACACATCTGCGTAGCAGGGACGCAACATGTGCTCCATCGCCGATAACGTTCCAAAAATAAATGACGTTAATTTGTTCGGCACTCACACTGCGTATGGAATGCTCGTTTATTGAGTCGAGTGCTCGCTACTCATTTCTACTTCCATTTGGTATCGTGCGATCGCAGAATTTGTTGGCCTCTTGGTAGCATCTTTAACATGGGTCTTTTGAAGTTTTGATGTCAAACTTAATTGGTGTTAAAGTTATTCGGGGTCGTCGCCCGCTTTCTCCTACGTGTTTATGTGATTTCGTAAATGTTATGTCATGGTGCTCACAGTGACAGGCGTAAACACACGAGCGATGATGAACACAGTATAAACGAAGCCTAGAGCGTGTTTCATAAAAATACATGTACATACTGTAACTGTTCCTATTGCTTATATTATTATTCGCATCGCAAAGGACGATACGCTACGCATCTGTATATGGATCTGTTGTAGATTCATTCAATGCATACAAATTTGAAACGAGTGTTATCCTTCTATGATGGTCTAAGACATGAAATCTACCACCATACACGAAATCTTCAAGTCATTAACTGGCAAAATATTCGTGCCATGTACGTGATATCAATAGCAAATAGTCTGGAAAGGTACCTAAAATTGAGCAAGTGGATTTGCAACCTCTTGCGTCTGTATACACAAGTGTATCATAATAAAAGAGTATTGGCATACGTTGGTATGGTACACGTGGAATTATAATTACCAAATCAGCAAAATTACATAACGCTACTCTGCATAAATGATAACACAATAAAAAAACGTAAATTTTACGGAGCAGCTCGGAAAAATTAATCGAAGCTTTTTTAAATTTCAAATAAGTAATTAAAAAAAAAATTCAAGAACCAAATTCTAAAATATGGATAATGCAATACATTTAACTTAAAATTGGTGATTTTTGAATTATGAGGTTATTCCTACAAAACGGTGCTATGTTAGCGTGAATAGTCAAACAAAGCTATGGACAGCTGAGACCATTGTTTATGTTTCGTTGGTTAGTTGTTTAGTCGCGTTTAGGCAGCGTAATCGAGGTGATCCTTATTCGACTGGTATGCGGAGCGGCGTGACTGTACTGTTGCGTAAATCAAGCAGTTTACTGTTCGACCGCAGCGAGCTCGGACGTGCGCGCGCTATGATCACTGTACTCGATTCGACTTCGTAATACGTTCTTACTTATTGTTTTAACTGCTCTAGGTGCCAGGGCACAACAATAATGTGCTGTTAATAATAATGCGGTTTTGTGTGGACGCTTATTGAATTATGTGTTTCTTATTATAGTTTCTGTGTTTGTGTTAAGTTTATGAGCTATTACGCGTAAAGGTCCAAATGGTTAGGAAGATTATTGTTGTTGGAATACGTCACTATGAAGATCCGTTCTATAAGTACGTACTTATATTGTGTAAAATTAATGCAACTGTGTCGTCTATTTCAATCGAATGTGGGTTTAGTGTTCTTATAAGTGATTTTTCTCATATCGTGTTTCCTTTGTCCGTAGACATGTGACGGGCGCGAACGGGCCGCCGGCGGGGTGCGGCCACCAGAGGAACAGATCCCTGGACTCGGTCCTCCAACGGATTCCGGAGGACATGACACCGACGTCCCCGGAGGGCGCGCCACTTCGAATTCCTATCGAAGTGCCCGCACCTCGTCTCGCTTTACCACCAGAAGTGCCAGCGGGCTCCGATGATTCGGGGATACATACACCACCGGATGGTAATGACGAAGAAAGACCTCAACTCCATGCCACCGCACGATCTAGGGAGAGCCTCGATTCGGGCAATCCAGAGGATACAGAGAAACCCCCTGATCCTCCTGATACGGTGATAGAAGCACCAACAAAAACGATACAGCAAGCTGCGTCTGATACGTCAAGAAACAAAGATTTTCTTCTCCGTCTGTTTGAAAGTAAACTTTTCGACATGAGTATGGCTATAACGTATTTATTTAACTCTAAAGAGCCCGGTGTTCAAACGTATCTCGCGAATAAACTGTTTTCGTTCCCCTTCGAGGACGTGGACTTCTATCTGCCGCAGTTGGCCACAATGTACATAGAGATGGGAGACGTGGCTGACGTTCTGCGGCCGTACCTAGTGTATCGGTGTAAACAAAGTGCGGAGTTTTCGTTGCGGCTCGCGTGGCTTTTGACTGCCTTCGGTGGGGACGGGAAGAGGTCGAAGGCTGCCAAATTGCGGGCCTCGATTCTTGGCGAGGAGATCAGGCCGGCGGCGAGACGAGGCCATATCAGGTCTCAGTCTGATGCTTCGGGCCTGAGGCTAGTCACGCCTCCTGGAAGGCACCTAGGTGACCTTGCTTCGGGACGTGCCTTCGATAGTGGATGCAGGTGCGGGGAACAGTGCTCGTGTGGAGCACCAAGGCTAGCGCCACAGACTCAGGTATGTAATTTATATTATACAGATTTGTATCTATTTAGCCTATGATCTCATACATTTTCCAGTAGAAACTTGTTTACAATTCTTTTTAGTCTAAGTGTTACACATGATGTTGCTTTAGTCATCAGATGCATATATTTTTAAAGTCTCTGTTTACAATGTTAAATACCCACTCTTTATTCTAAAACGCGAAATGTCAATTTCACGGAACGAGCTCTCGATAAGATCAATTCTGATAAGTAATTATAGCCTACAGGTTGTCAGCAATGCTTGTGATTTCTTAATATAACTGTTCGGTACATTAATAATAAGTGATCTATGCATTATAAGTGTTGAATATGTAAAATAGTTTGGTTACAAATTTTGATTACGTGGATTTATGGTTCGAAATTAACATACTTAAAAGGAATTGCACCGAACGAAACGGGTCGTTAGGTTTATGTAAATTTATGGCTTCGATGATGGAGTCTGCGGTCGTAAATAAGATGCATGTACATGACTGAGCTTCGTTTATAGTACGAGAGCCGACCGCGTGATTTCTTCACCCGTCTGTTTTTTAATCAAAATGCAATTTTATACTAAATACCTATAATAATTAATAATATGGTAAAGTACTATTTTCATTGAAGATAAGTTATAAATATTATAAATAAAGGTATTTTAAAAGTTTTAAAACAAGTGCTGTTGTTGGACTCATCTCAATTGTCAGAATGACATAGAATTTAATAGGAATAAATAAAATTTACAGCAAAAAACTACTAAATCTATGTTTGTCACGCGTGCAGCTCCATTAATTATTTTTAAATGAAGTATTACTTATGGTAGCAACTGATATTCCCTTTTCAGTCAAGAATTGTAAGGACTCGACTTTGTTATTATAATTAAATTAATAGATAGTTCACTATTTAAGTTTGAGACATGTTTTATCAATACGTTATGTTTATTCTTACCTACATTTCTAAGCGTAGTTGTTACACACGGATATTGTTATCTATGTAAACGACATTGTTGTGTAACATAATGAGTTTTTAAATTAAATACATTTTACCATGCCAGGAAACATAAACATATTATACTACGTCAATAAGCGAAGTCATGCTAAATATCTTTTAAATTTAATTGCAGTATATAATATAAATGATATATAGGAATCTATTTCTATATTTCTTTGCTGTTGACATTTAACAGTCATAATTATATGTCTACTGTACTTTATTATCAAAAAGTTGGCCCATAAAACATGTTAATGTAAGACATTTAATAAGTTCTTCCTAGTTGCAAAAACATATTAAGTATTATTCTAAAAATAAATTTGTACTTTGGATTCATATTATACAGTACAGATAAAGTTTATCAACTGAATAAAATATACATAAGATATAATTATCATCGTGATTAACCCATTACTGTCTGATCGTTTAACACAGATCTTCTTAAACAGTTTAGGCCATAGTGTATCGAGCTGGGTACCTACTGATTGATAGATTTCACAAACCTTTGAGAACATTTTCTAATGTAATTTCAGGTATACAATACAAAACATCTTTATTGTACACCAAAACATAAATAAGAACGTAGAAGATCCATTATTTGAGGTACAATGGGCGGACTTATCACTAAAATAGCGATCTCTTCCAGTCGACCTTTGATACATAGAACATATTTTAATGCAAAAGAAGATATGGGTCCACACAAGTATAACATACCGACTTGATGATAAATATATTTATGTCAGTAGTTAATATAGACGTTTAGCGTATAGAAGGAACAGGAGAAATACAGAGACAAAGGAAATACAATAGGAAACAGACGGAAAAATAAATCTATACATATAAATAAAATTGAAGTGTCTGTTTGTAATATCAAAATAACATTTTTTTACCAAATGCA
>DWNE01001592.1:0-21453 GCA_018249875.1 Cecropterus toxeus | reverse complement strand
AGAAATCGGTGAACATACATAAAAAAAATACATACAGTCGAACGTATAACCTCCTCCTTTTCGAAGTCGGTTAAAAAATCTAATATTCCTGCAAAAGCTGTTTGTAAACAATGAAGCAAATAAGCCTGCGAAACGTCTCACAGGTATTGCCTACGTTTATTGTATTGCAAATTTAATAGCCATTTCAGCTTATGAGGTAATTTAAGCTGCAGGTTAACTACAGTTACACACTCGTCGTTAAGCGAACATAGTTTGCTTCAACAACTCTGAACTTACTTGTAGTTAACAAAATATATCATCAACAATCCCATGCTTACTCACCGATCACGTGTCACCTTTCGGAAAGACATAAAAGTTATGGTCTGGACTCTTTCTTGCAGTAAATAAAAAAAATATAATGTATCATTCACCTCATAACCTCACCGGGCACGGATCACCTCTCCGAAAGAAATCAAAGAGTTATGTTCTACTTATCTGTCAAAATTCTTATGAGTAGACCTCTCACCTTAAAAAACTCGAAGTCCGCTCAAGAATACTGGGTTTTGCAATTAAATCATCTAATTATCTTATAATATTCCTAAAATCCCTCGTCTATGATTCGAACCATAGACGAGCAACGTACATATTTAAGAGATCGGATTCATAGTGCGAGCGGCGAATGGTTGATTTATCGCTCTTTAGTAGTATTCAAATAATACACAATATATTTATTTGTATACAAAACCAAATTATATCGATGTTATTGCACTATGTCTGGTGTCTGTTTTGTAAGAACATTCGCTCGTGCGCTCACCGAGTCGATCTCGTAAATCTCGCACAAGTATGCAGGTGGGTCGGCGCCGGCGCCCCGCCACCCACTTCCGAATGTTATTATAACTTTATGGCTGTAATGTCGCGGTATGTAATATTAATGCGTAACCACGGCACGTGATGCGGTAATTTCATTTTTGATATTGATGTAGAATTTGTGCGTTGGAACTTATCCGGTGTAGGTTAAGTGTTCTTAAGTCTTAATTATTTAAAAAAATGTTTTAATGACATCAAAAATAAATGTTTAAAACAATTGCTAATAAAATGCTCGTCTTGCTTAACCTGTAAAAGCACTGTTCATCTACATGTTTGTTTGTCAAAAAACACTTTCTTATGGACTCGTTCATAATGATCGCCTATTTATGTTTGTAGTTTACAACCTACCAGTAAAAGTAAAAGGAACTATAATTTTAATTACTTTATCTTATAGTTTATACAAGGACATATTCTGTAGCAATCCTGATAAATCGATAATTTCCCAGAGTGGAAAATGTCGAAAGCTCTAGTGATAGCTTCACGAAAGCTTTAATCACCTTCCGGCGCGTCAAGAAATTAAAAATGCTGCTGTAACCGATAATTAAGTCAATGTATGCTAAACGAGCGGTTGGATGAGAAGATGTTGCGGTCCTCGGTACTGTGGTAAATGATTTCCTTTTGCTATTATGTGACGAGGGAGGATGACGGAATTTGTGACGAGCGAGGATGACGGAATTTGTGTGCGGATTGCTTACTGAATAACATGAAACTTTGATTGGATTTTCTGTCTGGATTGTTTTATGGGAAACTGACGAATATGAATGAATACGGGAGCAAACTGTTTGACCTGGTTTTGAATTAGACGGTTTTGTCAGGAACATTTCCAAGTATATTCCTCCTGCAGACTACAAGATCAACTTTGTTGCTGAAACCACACGACCAAACTCAATAAGGTGAACGTAAGATAAACGAGCGATTTGATGCAATATTGCCGCCCGCAACCATATGGTTTGCCTTGGATTCCCTCTTGCTTCCACGTGACGTGCCAGGATAAATCAAAGTAAGGTTTTAGGAATAAGAATATTATGCCATTGTTAAATAGTTTTAAGAAACTTTTGTGAGAGTGAATAAATAAATATATTATTATTATTATTATTTTATGATATTAAAATCGTCGAATATGTAAGCGATTCATGCTAGACCCAGATTTTCCATAAATTATACTTCAAGGTAAACATTCCTTCTGTCTCCAAGATAAACAATGTTACTCAAAATCATATTAAGTTAATTTATGCAAAATTAGCGGTTTGATGTGATTTTATTGCTTCCGTGGACATCTGTGGTAATCGATTTCCTGTTGCTTCCAAGATTTTCTACCAACTATTACTAGAGCTTTCGTCATATTTCGGAAAGTTGTACCATCTACGTGATAAAAACTGATGTTAATCAAATTAATGTCAAGTAAATTTATGCAAGATTAGCGGTTTGTAGTAACTTCTTTGCAACCCAGGACAACTGTGGTAATTCATTTCCTGTCGCTTCTAAATGGCAGTGGTGACGGAAATCGTGTGTGGATTAATTTTGCCTGGCGAGATTGGATTTTGTGCCGATTCTCAATCTGCATATACAGACAGGATGCAACATGATGAGCTCAGGTAGAACTAGTATTTAAATTCATGACGTAGTATATGTAATACATGATGTAATTATGTTCGCAAATCGACTTATGATGTGGAGATCCGGGTTCGTGCTGAGTAAACTTTAGATGGTCCATTTAGATATTTGGTTGTGTTTTATGTGTTCGTCACGACGATTCTGTCGTCTCATTGCAACTATGATCACAGAATGTTTATTTATGGTGGCTGATTTTATAAAATGGCCATTCTTATTGTCAGTTGCCAATGAATGGTACAACAGTCTCCATAACTGTCTGGCATGAGAGGATTCTGGGTTCAATCCGATGCTGTCATCAGTCCCAGGCCGTAATGTGGACGTTAATCAGTGTGATAATTTTGGATTTCTGTTATGGATCTGGGCTTTTGTATCTTCATTCGACTTTGTGTGTCTAACACAAAAGAAAATTGTTAAATTTTATTAGACTTTGCCGTTGATTAGGCATGCCGTTAAATTAACTGAGGTTAAAGGTGGTAGAAGTCTGATTAGACTCCGTATGCACTACCGCCACTCTTATTTCAGCCGAATAACAACAGTGTTATGCATTGCTCTGTTCTGGTCTTAAGGGTGTAGTAAGGGAGACATACTTATTCCAGGCGTTCCAATTTAGGGGTAGTAATTCACTAGGCGTTCCTCTGGGGGCAGTACAGCATCTGTAGGCAAATTCTGATCTTATCTGGCTTGATTACAGAAGTCCATAGACGGCAGTGGCCACTTATCATCAAGTGGACTGCTAATCGTTCGCTACCTCAGTATTGTAAATAGAAAAAGTAATTCATGCTTAAGTAACACTATAGATGTGCATACAGTGTCCGGTTATAATATATTACGAGGCGTCACGTAACGTTCAAGTTTGTGTGTTTACTTGCAAAACCGCAAGACTAGTGTAATTACGATGATGGAAGCTAGCGTCACTTTATCGAGCGGTCACTCAATCAACCCTGACCGCAGATAAAAAATGTTGTTGTCAACATATTATTCCACTTCTACGCATGGATCTCCTTTCCGAGTATGGGGGTGGGGGGAGCTAGGTCTTAGTCCACTTACTTTAAAATAATTGTCATGCATCACCATTCCATCTGATTGCTTATAACAATCAATCGTGACGGAACTCACCATTGAGTACTATTTTATCATGGCTTAAAAAAACAGCCAAGTAAGAAGTCCGACTCGCGACTTATCTATAAAAATGAAAAAAAAAAACACGTTTGTTGCATAAGAGCCGCCTTTAATATATATTTTATTCTGGTTTTAGTATTCGTAGTTTTGAGTATCAGACGGACAGACTGACACCCTTTTGGATACGGAACCCCAAAAATAAAAAAAAACTACTCGTAACATGTAAATTAATTACCTTGCTCGTTTACTTGTAACAATATTTTATGTAAACCGTTATCGATCACAAATTGTCGTCGCAATTCAGTAATTGGCGGCGATAAGATTGTTTTATCGTTAAAATGTCGTATAATCTCTTTAAGAGCCTCTGTTTATATTATTTGTGTTGTTAATAGAACCTCTTGTTAACAGCGATCGTAATCGTTGCCATATCTGTCTTTATATACCAGCTATAAATTTTGCCTCGCGGTTTTACTTGCGTTTAAGAAAGAATGGAACGTAACTTAAGTCGTGATAACTTATGATGTTACTTGAAAAAGTGGAAATTAACCAATAAATGTGATAAATTTTAATGGAACAAAACACGCTTTCTACACTCATATCCCCTCACTAGGATTTTCTCCTGTGTCGTGGGTACCATGGACACACAAAGACCCAGAACAGAAATTTAAACTCATCATTCATGTTTATGTTTGGCCGGGAATCGAACCCGGATCCCACTGCGCGTCAGACCGGTATGGTGACCGCTCCGCCACGCGGGTCGTCAAACCGATGTAACCGAAAAAATCAATAAATCAAAAGTTATTACAATTTTGAGTTATCTTAATTCAAAATTGTAACTTAAGAAAAGATTCAACTTAACTCAAAAGTGCAATAACTTATAATACGATTGATGGATTTTAATAAAAGGCTTAATGTTAACTGGACGTACTTATGTACTACAATAAACTTATATTGTTAGTCATTCATTTGGATTTGAGTAGTTTTGGTGTTGGTTTTCATAAAGAAGTATTGGTATAAGCCAGCTGTAGCGTCGTATGGCGGACGAAGTCGCGGACATAAACTAGTAGTATAATTATTACGACATGATCGTGTTCATTACTACACCTAAAACCAACCATTATATGGCGATGTTTAGTTTCGTACGATTTTTTCGCAATTTACCTCTTGATTATATTTGCGCAAAACCATTTGTTGCATCGATGTTGGGCGGAGAGACAGTTGTATGCGAAAGAGCTTAAAATATCTAATAGCATTCATTATGTTAATGGTGTGGTTTTGTAGTTTATTTTAGTAGAAAACCATGTGGGTATTGTTTTCACATTTACTTTACGTTATCTATACTTGTAGATTGAATTTGTAAGATTTTTCTAGAACAAACGCCCATTATAACCTCATATCTCAGTCATGGATCAAACCCGACACGTCGCTGTGTTTTATAGTAGTCTGACGTAGTTTCCCACTATGATAAATGCGATGAAAATGTTGAAAAATTTGATGATAGGTACTTCAAAGTAAACTGTTTTAAACATATGTATTTCTTTAAATTTTTGCATAATAAAAACAACGTGCTACCTATTATACGTAGTATCATTTAGACCTTAGAATCTATATGCACAATATTATAAAATTTGTTTACGACGTTGGCGGTCAACTGACTTGTGACGTCATGCAACTTTCTTGCCGACCGGAAAACCACATACAACCATCGAAGAAAGGAAGGTGAATGTCAAGGCCCCGATGGTGTTCAGATAATCGATAACTGAGCAAATGGTCACTTTCAAAAATACGTTGTATCTCATAGTGAGATTATAAGATACCTATTGCATGCGAAATTTACATTTTGTGAAGATAAAAAAATTTTGGGGAATTTCTTAAATCGCAGGTTTACTAAAGGGACGAAACTTTTACGATTGATCTTTTTTCAACACGAAATTGTCCCTTTTATATTCGCTGGATGATAGAATATTAGAAATAATTTCAAATTATTAAATTTATAAACATTTTCACGATCCCTTTCCTTTCTTATGTTACTTTTGTAGACAAAACACCTAGATGTATACATAATCTACAGGTTTTTATAACTACTACTACAATTTCAAGTTACGGCTGTTTGACTGTTTGTAAAGTGTTGATTAATGTTTGATAGTAATTAAATAATGCATGTGCAGTTATGTATTTCTGGCTTAATTAAATTAATACCAACGCAGTTGTCTACTGTGCCGTCATTACGCACGAGACAACAATTAAACTAGACACATCTAAAGTTTCCTTTGATCGCGTTGCATAATCTCTTAGAGCTGAAACCCGGTGTAACGACCGACGACCGGCGACCGACGACCAGACAACCCCGGGCGACTCATTATCGCCTCACATGTAACCCGAGATCGCGTCATTATAACATCGTGGAGTAATTGCGTAACTGTTCGTCCGTTCGTCCGCGCGGACGTACCAAACGAGCTTCTGATGGGCATATGCTGACCACAGTTGGATGGGAATGGTATGTCAATCGCAAGAATCTTGTGATTTTTATTACGATATAATTTGCAGCAAGTGGAGCACAAAAACACTTTTTTCAACCCTATTTATAAGACCCGTCATATTCTGAACATATGTATGAAGACACAAATCCTGATTGTTATCTATACGAAAATAATGAATCTGTAATTAGAGAACTTTACGGTTGGTCGGTTTAACTCTTTTCGTCATAATAAAAGGTATTCGTCATAATATAAAAGTATTTTACTAGGTATCAATCTTCAAAGTGAATCTCTTCGTATTCGTTTTATAGCGCGACATTGCAGTTTATGTAAATATTTTTGCGATAAACCAGTTATTAAAATTAAAAGCGTTACAGCAATTACAAACACGTACGACTTACTGTTCATCTCACACTACGGTCTCGACGGTCATCGGAAGCGAGGATTAGAAAATCGATGCGCACTTTCACTGACATTGACGCTGCTCCGATGTGGCGATCTGGGTACAATCGATTAATCGTTACAAGGTCCGGACCGGTTGTTGGGAAATTTCGATGCAGTGTTACTACTTCGATGTTTCTGCCGCCCTGGTACTTTGATACGGTGAGCAGGGTTTGTCGGTATTGTTGTTGTTTGTGTAAGAATCAATTGATAAGCGTTTGAAAGGCATATTAATATGTTAATCCTTTAACTGAACAATCAAAGGACTGACTTTAAAAGCGGAGTTTCATTACATTTGTCTTTAACGTTAAGTTATTTGAAGAAGTGATTCATGATTATCACGGTTAAGCAAGTAATTTCGTGAGATAGATGAATTATTTTATTAACTTTATCTTACGTATAAATGAAATAACGTTTTTGTTTTAGATTTATTTATTATTAGACGTATTTATTTAGATCTACGGAGGCACTTATATATTGTCAGTTATAGTATTTTTTCTCACACTTGATCGAAACGCGGCCTCAGCTGAGATGAGGACTCGACAAGAAACTTAGAAAGAAACGAAGAAAACGAAGTAAAAAACACTAACGAATTCCCATCTTTTAAAGATAGTTTCCAATTTTAGTACAGTACATTATGTAGATGGAAATTATTTTGTCAAACAAAGGATTTTTCAAAATGAACCGTTGTTCAACTCTTAAGATTAAAATACGATCCTGAGAGATTAAAGTGTCGCGTAGGACTTTTTCATTCTCTACAGTTACGTTGAACAATAAGCTGTGATTAATACAGTTGCGGCAATTATAATAGAAATATTTCTCCGATAACACATTAGCTGTATTTACATTGCATTGTTATTCCATGGTACCTGTTATTGTAATAAATGCTATTCTTTTTGCAATAAGAATCACTCTGTTATACCATGGTAATAGTATGGTTACTGTGTACGTTGTATCGTAGTTCCTCGTTTACTTTATATTAACCTAGTATTTTACTATTTCAAGCAGAAATTACTGGTTGATTTCGTTGAATTTGGTTAAACAGTTTATGACCATAGTTTATGATTTAGACTACAAAGGATATTCATTATCGCCGTACCGGTGACCGAAGCTGACGGTGCCGCGGTAAAAAGCTAGTATTTTATAAAAGTCAATTTCACATTTGCGTATTATTGTTATTAATGTATTAATAACATTCGTTGAATAGTACCGTTGAAAATTTACTCAATCAGAAATATACACGCGTGGATGACGATATTACATGACACTCGACTGAGTTCGAAGTCACGTTACACAATAAGTCATCAGCTCTCAAGGATGGAAATTTCTGGTCAAGGTTCGAAACGGGCGATGAAAGAAAAGCATCTAATGTCAAGCAGTCGACATTTGAAAGACAAATCCAAATATTTTTGTTTGAAGCATCGTCGCGACGATTTTGTCACTTCGACAAATATTTTCGGTTGTTATTCTCAATTGTCTATTTACTGTTCTTTGAAGTGTATCTTTATCATCTTAGTTGAGCCATTGATTTTCCTGTATTATGTTTATAATCGTCAATGAACTACTTATTCGTTATGGGCATCCGTCAAGGTTGATCTCTTGGCCCGATTATGTTTCATCTCTGATACGTCAGCGTGTATAATATTCTAATTCAATGGAATGGATTGTACAGGTCGTAGAATTTAATCAGGAATGTTCTAAAGCTCAAGTAGGTCGCTGGTAAATTGAATTATTGTCTTACATAACGTAAAGTGTTTCGAAGTGCACTGATTTTCCCATAGTTTAGTGTTAGTGTGTCGCGTTTAAATCATTCGCGTTCACTTTTTCCTGTTTCGATACACCGTGCCACATTACAGGGTCCATGATAACTTGCGCCTTATCTATAATGGACTCGTGTACTACTTGTTCCGTAAAATTACACGATAATAATTTCATAATTTCCTTAGCGCAAGGTTTTAAGTTAAAAGCAAACATGTATGTAACATAGCTTTACCATACCTTTTAAACATACATACTTATTCTAGATGTTCGAACTTACTTACACCTAAGCGGTAGAAACGCATCTGTGGCCAAACTCAAGTAATACTAATCTATATAAATGTATATGGGGGTTTTTAGGGATGTCCTTGGACTGCAATGCGCACTACCATCCGATGGATTGCATGCTCGTTAGCTATGTCTATATTATAAAAAACACTCATTGAAATGTTGAGCAATTGTATATGACAAAACATGCTACTACCTAATTCTTTTTTGTTTTTCTTATATATTTCGTGTCTTTCAAAATGGCAATTCTTTCGTCTTTGTCCTGGTGTTAAATTCTCTCAAGCAGTTATTTCAAAATATGAATCTATAGGAAGTTCTGTTACTTTTGCATTGACATCGATGTAGAATATTTTCCTATCGTTTGCAATGAAAACATAATAGACATAAAAACATGAATAAAACGAAAATGTGTTACACTAATTCCATAAATTAATACAGAACTGGATCTGATCGTACAAGAGCGTTCCATGCAAATCTGTGAATGTCCTAGGGCCAGGCCGCAATTAAGTAATTTTCATACGTTTGCACTGATAGTAATTGATATCGCGAAATGAGGGGCATTGGATCCCTGACACATTTTGCATACCGCCGTTCACTATTCTGTGACAATTCACTCCGTTCAACTGTTGTAAGACGTCTGTCTGTCTATCCTTTTCAAATTGAATTGATGTCTATATCGATATTGGAAGGTGTTTCCATTGTTGTAACATTGCGATTCTATTAGCCTTTTTATGACCTTTTGATAAGAACGTTTTTCTATTTACAACTTACGGTTCCTTTTTCATGTTGGACCATAACTCGACATTCTTAATAAGAATTCGCCATAATATACGCTGTTTGGATCCTGGTTATTATATACCCATAACTATACATAAAATCTTCTATTTACCTTATTCATACTCTTTTAATTAGACATCACATTTCTGGGAAATTTAGAAATATTTTGGTACTTAAACCTGTTTACTTGATATTTTACTGAACGCACTGGATTTAACAGCTGGCACAATATAGAGCTTTCTTTAACATCAATCATGAATTTCCTTTAAAACAGATACAATTATTATTGTCATTTTAAAGACCACGAAATGTTCAACTACAGCAGTTGTATGAAACTAAGAATAATATGATTAATCGACTCAATTTAATTACTAGGCGCCTACTTACATTACTCTGAACGCCTAATCGCCACCTTACGGTAGATTGAAGGCCACAACGTCCGGATACGAAAGCAGAATATGAATTACAAATTAGTTAAGATTTAAGACACTGATAAGATATTTATTTAACATCTGATCATAATAAGGATAGATTTTAGTTTTAAGTTATAAATTCGTGCAGGTTAACATTTATCTCTGTTTTATTATAACATTTAAGGATAAGAGGAGGTTTTCTAACTTAATTCTAACGATTAGCAAAATTAGTCCGTGCATCTATGTGCCTTTGATTATTCATAGTTAGAGATTTGTCCTGTCAACACTGCACCTAGGTAGAAAATATTTTCAGTAACAAAACCTTCTGCATGTGATGCACTGGATTGGTTATAGTTGTCCCCTGTCTGTATTGGCCACTCAATGTTTGTAGTACAAACTTACTGTTTATTCTTTACTTTTCCTATTAGGGTAGATTTTACCAATTCCAAAAAATACCAGTTTTTGCCTGATTTAACTTCACTGAGATCATTTGAGACTTCATTGATCTACTTCTCACATACATAACTTAGATAATTGACAAAAACGTGCGAGTGATTCGCATGAGATAATATTAAACCATAACATTAGATCGTACGAATTAGATTGAATTCATAATCCACCTAGAAATCTTTAACGCAATAGCTTAGTCTATGCTCCCATTAATCGGCACTGGAGCTATGTGGTAATCTAAGACTCTGAGCATTCAAAAACTATAGGAAGATACTTTTGGTGTGGTCCGGGAGACATACACATCTTTTTTTAAGATTCCTTAGCCAAAATCGGAACCCTTATAGATTCGTTATGTCATGGTTCTCAGAGGTAGCAACGCATCTGTGACCATATTTACGCAAGTAAATCTATCTGTGTTTAATTACAGGTGTCCATGGGCGGCTGTAGCCACTAACAATCATATGGACGGCATGCTCGTTTGCGCATGACTTTTGTATTATAAAAAAGGCTTTTTCTATGTATTTTAGTTGTAAACGTCCAATTTTCGTATCACTCAGAAAGTCCGGTCTATTGATATTTTTTGTTACCGGTAGCTGAAGTACATTCGAACGAGTGGAACGTGTATTTTTCGAGCTTTTTCGAGCATCGAAAAACGCATTGAATTGGTACAAACGTAGACGAAAACAATGATGATTGAGCTACATTTCGATGTAGCAGTTTTTTCGTAGCTAATAATGAAACCCACCGATGTGGAATCGTGTGTGCTTAGTGTTCGTACGCGATGCACGGTCGTCGACAGCGTCGGTGCTTTTCAAAAATTTTCAGATAATGAGTTGCGGTGTGCGGTTTTTGTCTGGCTTTTCGTGTGTGTGCGATTCCCGTACACTTACCTGTTTGTTTGTAGTTGATGTTTTTTTTCTTAGCAATTGGAAGCATCTGTAAAGCCTCCAGTATTTAAAGTGCTGAAGTTACAAGTATTAAGTATTATGTATTTAATCGAAGAAAATCATTATGAAGTTTTTATAAATTGTAAAAAATTAAGTTGAAGTAAGAAATAAAAAGAAACAATTGCAACAATAGTAATAGTATTTCATTGAACTGTAGTAATTAAGAAAAATAAATAATGCCGAAGAGTCGATTTTAATATTAACTAAATATTCTGTATCAGTTAGTGAACTATGTACCGCGCGATGACGTTAACTGCATCGTGCGATGTCATCGGAACGGCTGCGCGCACAGCCGTAATACCACGTAACATTTAATAACTGTGGTCTAGGTTCGATCGTTGTTTTTAGTACTTTTATGTTTGAAGGGGCACGTAATTTGTAAAAAAATAAAACATATGTATAGGTTTATACGTACGGGACGAGTTGATAGTTTGGCTTCTTTGGGAAATTAGTAAAAAAAATCTTCTAAATGTCTAGGTCATGTCGATGTGAGATCGATTATCGACACAAAATCTAATTCAGTGTATTACCAACTATACTGATAATTCTTAAATGTAAAAATCAATCAGTTAACACAAAAGACATCTGAAAAAATTAAATATCGTGAGAGGAAAGAGTGAGTAATCAGTTCAAACAATAATGAAAACATTTCTAAACATTCCGGGATTTTCATTAGACAAAGAGAAACATAAATTTTAAACAATTGATTATCTGTATACCACACTCACGATGGGCAATCCGAACCACGATTGTCGCCGGTCGTAATCCCGAGATGCTCAATTGCCATTATACAGACCGTTTGCCAGATTTATATGTCTGCTTCCAAAGGACTCCCTCCCGAATGGCAGTACGCAGACAGTGTGTTATTACCCTTAAAGCATTAGTGTCGCTGACACTTGCCAAGAATGTCTTGTTAGGTAATATGCGTATTATCTATAAGACTTAATGTATATATTTGATGATATAGCTTTATTAGCTTGCAAATGGATGGTCGTTAAAGGAAATTTCGTGTTTTGTAAATTGTTGTCATCGTATTAGGCTAAAATTTAGTTACACAGTATGCTGTATTGTATGGTGTAGTACCGTTTATTGAAATGTTCAGATGATATAAGAAGTATGAGTTCTAATGGATTATGGTTACTTATACTTATTCGTAATGACTGTAGGTAAATAAGTATCCAGAGGATATTATTCAGGTTTAAGTTTTTTACAATAATCAAAACTAAAACGATGTATTACTAACGTTCATAGATTTAGAAAAGTGCTGGTATAAAAAGAAAAAAGTTGTAATAAGCCCCATAAATTCCATGTTATAAAAAGAAAAACTTCTAATAGGTTATTATACGTCGTAAGGCTCACAAGAGCTTAATGAGGTGCCAATGTGCGGGCATTAATCAAAGGCTTTTGCGGTTTCCGCGACGCTTTGACGCATCATCTGAAATTGCCAACATGGCGTTCGCACATGAACTTAACAGATACACTCGGAGCAATATTCGTAATGGGTTGTCCCTTTGTACTTTGTATTTTAGTATCTTGTTTTAGATTGTTCGGGTCGTAACTGATCTACAAAGTTTTGCAATGTTGGATGTGGACTAGAGTTGGGTGGACTTTAACGGGCTTCCATTTCTTAACATAACAGGACTTTGTCTTTTATGTCGGGTCGGTCCCAGTTGTTTATTTTTTCTTGTTAAACTAACGTAGACTCGAAGGCCTTTTGGGCGGTTTAGAACATACGGATTGGCCGTGTCTCTCAGTAAATCACATTTGAGCAGAATTATGAAGGATTGTTTAGGTTTCTTGCGAGCTTTGGGGATATCGATAAATTTTGTGATGGACTTCAGCTAGCGCTCCTATTCCATTTAGGCTCTATTACCACACTAGCTGTTCGCCATATAACTAAAAAAAATAATAACTTTAAATAAAATGATTAGTTCAAATTTAAATTGAAATTAAATCATATCTCAAGAAATTGCTATAGCAAGCTATATTTATATACGTTCAATTCCATAAATTCAATTCGGAGGTTTTGGAAATAAAATGGAATGTCCTACGAGTATACGAGTGCCGAGTTGGACCATGAATGTAAGAAACCATTATATATTTAAATATTTTTTTTTGCATTTTTCTGACATTGAAGTCGGTTTCAATTTTTGTTATTTTTTTATGCGATTTTAATGCGATAGCTCATATTTCACAGATATAAAAGTTCTGGAAAATACATAAATATCTATAGTTAATGTGCAGCCCTCCAAAATTTATATTTTGTACAGACGCTTTTAAAAAATAATATACGTATAGCTGTTAAAGACGGTGTGTATTCTACTACTTTGCAAAATTGATTACACAAAAGGCAATCTGTGGTTTGCATGCAATATAGTCTAACTACATTATATAATGGCTGAAGTGTTCTCACGGTAATGAGCACGTAATGTTCTGGTTTTTAACAGCGCCGCGACGCGTCGTGGGTTTAACAAAAAGTGTGCTAGATACCTAACTGTATGTTTAATGGAGGATTATTAGTGTTATAAAAAGAAAGAATCTAAGAAAGAAAATGTATTTAGTGAATATATTGGAAAGAAATACGTATTACAAATGAATTATCTCTGCTTTAAGGAAAACATCGTGAGGTAATCTGCACACCTGAGCGTTATCTGAAACAAATAAGAGTTGTTAAAGGCGTCTACCAATTTGCACTTGGCCAGTGCGGTGGACTGTGGCCTATAAACTCTACCATTCTGAGAGAAGATCCGTGCTGAATAGTAGGTCAATATTAGTTGATGAAAGACCAAAAAAGCTGGAAAGAAAAATAGTCCTTAAAGAAGTGTGAATTCCATCAGCTCGTAACAGTTAGTCGGCATTAATGCACAGTCAATCCGATCGTTATAGATTTACGTATAAGGATTTTGTTTCGGCTATTGACCAATTGTTTGATTCATCGCAGTCAAGAAAAAAGCACTACTGTGCGTACATCTATGTTGCAAAACGCGACCCATCTTTTTTAAATTTTTTAATGAAACAACTATCTAATTGGTCTTTATACATTTCCATATATATTAACGTGCAACTAAATAGTTGTTCAATTCAATGCTTTGTAGGCATAAGCGCCAGTCCTAAGAATCCAAGCCGTGTTGTAAATTTTAAAAGGGTATCAAAGATAAAACTCAATTCATGTAATATCAAATTAGCTGATAGCTAGATACCAACACAATTTTATCACCGTGTCGACACCGCTATTGGCTATTTCAGTCGTAAAATTACAAAACACTATAAAATTAATATAATCCGATAGTAAATGCCGTTTGTGATCGAGTCTCCGTCCGTATCCGAACAGTTAGTAGTTTGATTATGATGCTGTCGTAAAAATGGTATTTTTTATCAGATTGAAGTGTAAACGAGCGTGCAGTCCGCCTGACGGTTAATGGTGATTGTGGCCCGTGGACACCGATCACGATGCGTTGCTACTCCCGAGGACCAAGATTGTCGCCTCATATATAAATGAGCCGACAACCTCCATCGGAACGCAAGAACTTTACGCTATATTTTTTTTTAAAACGCTTTTTACACTCATAGCCCCACAATAGGATTTTCTCCTGTGTCGTGGGTGCCATGGACACACAAAGACGAATACACAATAACACCCAGACACAGAACAGAAATCTAAACTCATCATACACAATTCTGTCTAGCCGGGGATCGAACCCGGACCCACTGCGCGTCAGACCGATATGTGGACCGCTCCGCCACGTGGGTCATCACAATTCACTTGTTACTCCTGAGGACTAAGAAAGTGGCCTCATATGAAAATAAGGAGGCAACCACATCCCTCCACCGAGACGGAGGAAGTAAAAAATTGCTGTGGAGGTGGTATCTCTCCGGTCGAGCTATGCTTTTGAAGTTCGTCACACATAGTTACAAGCACAAACTGTTTAATCATTTGCAAGGAACACATAGACAAACATTTGGTAAAGGTTTGGTATTTTCGCTTATAAAATGTCTGTTTCTTTAAAATGAAAAATAAAAAAATCGACTAATCTTCATATTTCTTAAGATTTCAATAAATAATTGAGGACTTGGAGGGATTAGAGGACTACGAACTTGTAAGTCCGTTAAATCCGTTTACCGCGCTGACCTCTGGCGGTAACGAACCGCAAACCCGCTTCTCGGGAACCCTAGGCGATTGACTTACAATGGCATTTCTATAAACGACCTAATTTAGGGTTGTCACCTACATGTTATTGAAATCGTGATTTTATTTTGTTTTACTGTTGAGATGTTATGATCGTGATTATGAAGTATTGAAGTGAATGCCTGCAACCCTTTTATATTCCACTAGGCACGGATCTTACGCCTTAGCTATGAGGACGCGCATAGAGCGCCTTGAACAGGGTGCTCCAAATGTGATTGCTCGAAACATTTAAGCTTACGAAACCACTCACATCAGATGTCTTAACTTAAAACTTTTAAGCCATTCTATTATATGTAAGGACTCATCAAACAAAAGCAGTCAATAAATATCTCATTCAACTTAAAATACTAATAATCCTGACAAAATAACCTTATCCCATGACATAAACACACATTCTTAATAAGCTAGGAAGTATTCGGTAATGTACGAAATTTAGATTTGATAACGAATCCTTAAACTCTTAAACGATCAATTTATTAAAGCGTTAAACATTCAATAGGTATTTAAATATTATTTACTTGTGTGAAACATGTTTTATAAATTATAACGCTATAAAATAAAACACTAGAAAATTACTCTTTTGACAATGATTTAATCCAATTATGTTTTTTCTTATTCTTCTTTTTAAAATTATAATGGCTCTGTCCATAGACAATCACCACACCTCTCCTCTCCTCACCTGTCCTCTCCTCTCCTCTCCTCTCACCTCTCCACTCATCTCTCCTCTCCTCTCACCTCTCCACTCATCTCTCCTCTCCTCACCTCGCCTCGCCTCGCCTCACCCCCCCTCCCCCGCCTCGTCACCGCACCTCAACATATTAGAGCATCTCACCACCGCTACGTTACCAAATATCGCCTATTGCAACGGCGAATGGCGATAAAACCGACTAGTTAATCGTTAGGTTACAATTGCCGTTACGACCACATATTGTAAAACGATACATGTGTGGAACGCCTTAGATATATTCTAACTATAAATGCGATTAAAATATTGTAGGGTAGAGTTTTGATAAAAAAAAATAGTGCGTGTATTATGATGTACATGCACAAGAAGTTAAACTGTTATTAAACAGAAATATAACATAATGATTGTTACATATCTATATTTTGATAATCATTAATTATTCGTATTGTAACGTAACGTCTCAACATAACCATTACCGTAACGCTAGTACTTCTTTCTGTCACATGGTGTACCTAAAGAAATATCACGTTATCGAGCCATTATCAATCTAATTTGGTACCACTGTTAGTTCTTGAATACAAGCTGATATTTTGTTAAATTTAGACGAAACGTACTTTATTTTGCTCCTGCCTCCTGCTCTCTAATCCATCACAATTCTTAAAATATCTTCAAAAAGTTTTAAGTAAGATTATATATCTTCAGAAACTTTAAAGTAAGATGTTGAATGTTTCAGTTTAAATAACTTAATGAAAAATAAGAAATAACTTAATTTGTACTACCCAAGGTCGTTACACTACCTTAAATCATCTGTCTTTATTTCGTTTTGGGTTTACACTTCCTTATTACAGGTAAAAGACTTGGCATTTAAGTAAAGCACAAAGCACAATAAACAACATTATCAGTGCATTTATGTTATACTTCATTAGTAATCAACATTAAAGTAACGATTGCTTAATTTATATTCTGTAATGGAAAAAACTGTACCGTCATCGTCAGGATCTTAGAGGAATTATATGGTTCTACCTCTTATATTATTTTCGGCAATTTCAATATACTCGACTCAATTTATGGAGATTTACAGTTACACTTTTATTTTATGATCGCCTGGTAATCAATTCATTAAAGGCTTTTTACCTAGAGCCGGGGTCGGTAACCCGCGGCCCGCGACCTTTTTCTTGCAGACCACGGAACTTTAGAACTTCTAGCAACCCGTCCAAAAGTATATATCGTCGTGATTGTTTTAGTTTGGTATCCGTTATTTGTTTTTCCGTTAAAGTTAACTACATTCCAATGTGGCCCGCCATCACCTCAGTAGCTTGCCAAAGGTTGCCGACCGCTGACCTAGAGACATCAGTACACTGGAAGAGTTCACAACAAGTTCAGCTGCAACTTAGTTGCAATTGTATTCGCTGTAACGAATGCTAATTAGAAAATGAATACGCGAATCACAGGTTTCAATTTCACTGCCTTCGCATTTGCGTGGTGTAAAATCGCACTTTGAATGCTAAGTTCTGATCATGATTTACTGTACTTTATGCTTAACATAATAGCGTTAATAAAGTGTGCTAGAAAACGAGAAAAAGTCATGAGGAGATTGGTGGCGCGTTTGGAAACGATTAAATGAATCTGTTATCAATCAGTCCTTAGAAGCTCGCTTCTGGATTAAGGGCTAGGGCGAGAGCTTAAACGGAAGCGTTTTGTGATAGCTTGGCCTTACGAATTTATAAACCCGAACACATCAGCGTTGATCAGGTCACATCATTAATATTGTTGTGCTGAGAGCAGTAAAAGATAGTATCCTGTGTTGTCAAACCACCAGGCTGCATTTTAAATAAAATGTATATAATGGCAAAAGAACTTCCACGAAGCTACAAGGGTAGCATAGTATAGATACGCCGTGATAATCAGAGGATTTAAATTGACCGCACTCGTTCAGGGATTAAGAGAAGCGTACACAGCGAAGCGTGCAATGTCACAAGATATATCATAAATGGAAAGTTATAAGCGACAACTAAACCAGAAATGAAACCTAGACGGATCGCCGCCGCAGAAAAAGAAACTACTAGTCTATATTTAATACATTTCGCCGGCTGGTGGCAATTTATATTTATAGATGCTATCTCCTCTGACGGACATGATCAATGTCGGTTTGATACCGTCGTCGCGTTCGCTTTCGAAGCTTTCGACCGGCAACAATAAGATGGATGTGGCTACCTCTTTCCGCCGGCTAGAAATAGCTTTATCTTTAAAATGCTACAATGAAACGCTTAAACCTTTTAACGGATTACCTTTAATATCTCTCGAAAACAACGCCTCAGAAACTTCGGTTATCGTCAACGTTAATATTGTTTCTAGAAATTGAAAGCTCGATCACGAATCCACTCAACATCGTTACGGATTATTAAATGCTCTTAATATTGTGTATCGGAATGGAGTCGGAGCTATCGGGCATTCCACCGCGGGTTATTGCATGCCCGGGGCGGAACATTAGCATGGCCGGGGCTAACAATGCCGGCCGCGGCGCCGGCGCGCCTCGAGATGTAAGCCGCCTTGCCCGATAACACTCGCTATAGGATGTGGAGCGGCCAGCGCTGTGTCGGGATCAGGAAGTGAACTCGGAATTTCTCTGATGGATTGAATTGTGCAGAAAATATTCCTAAGTTAATTTTCTGCGGATTCATAAACAGAAATGTTGGCATTAAGGCTCAAGGTACTTTTGTCTATCATCTTTAATACAGTTCAAGGAGTACTAAGACATAAAATGCACAGTCATCTAAAGAGGTGAAGAAACTTTGCAAATTAATGTCATCTAGTCATAAGGGATATAAACTCTGCATATTCATACAGTGGTAACGACATATATTACGATACTATTACGATATTTATTATCAACGGATTCGCGAAGGTGTTAATGGCGGCCATTTCTATGCAAAATTAATGAGACGAGTTGACACGAGTTATTCAAAGAGGGCACCCTGTGTCGGTCGGTGGCGTGCGCCGGCGCCGGCTCCTCTAATAATAGTCGCATTCCGAGTCTCGCCCCCCTCACCCCGACCAAGGGCTCACCTCGATGCACCTGCCGCACTTTCCTTTTTCATTCGCCGAACGCTTTCCCCGCGACACTGACATAATGTCGCCGGATAAACATCTACCGGTATCGCACTTCCCTTGTTCCGAGTGTCAAAGGTTCCAAGACGGCTTTGTTCCATGGGAACAAAAAGCGCATCATGGCTGCTCGAGATAGCTGATGTTTCGCAAACACTACGCAGCTATTCTTTCGCCACGAGGTTGTTGACTTCCGGAGCAGCTCGAAGTAATCGAGATTAAGTATTAGCAGTACGTTATCGTACCGACTGCGAGCAGGAGCCATTGTTCCATTTACCGATGCGATTCCGTTATCACTCGGCTGCTACATAATTCAAAGGCCATCAGGTGGATTTATGTTGGTTTTGTTTAACTCGCGGACTTGGACGTTAATGGGGAAAATGGCGTCTCGTGATAATTTTCAATGGTAAAGCGAGGGCCGCGTTTTAAATCGTTAGGACGATCAGCGGCCGGAGAAAAGCGCCAGCGCGGAACCGTAAGGGTTCCTCGTATGGGCGATCCGTGAGAACTCTTTTTAACCAGTTACGGGTTCAACGAGTTTTTAGGGTCAAACAAAGTTTAAATGAATAAACATTATTATAAAAAAAAAACGTTTACATTACCCTGTAAGAGGTTCTTGTCAAATAATTATTCATAAAAACCTAAAATTGTCACTCGCAGAAATAAAACAATGTATGTTTATCCTATTCCGTTATTAGTTTAGTAGATTCTTATTTTTACTAGTATACTACTAGTAATCATTTTTTTTGCAATATATCCTAGCTACACTATAAAAACTGCAACAAGCACAATATTAATTATTAATTCATCAGCAAACTTAATTAAGTCTTAACTCCAAGGACATTAGACAGCCGCTGACTGGGCTGTTCTCACCATATCTGTTCTGGAATTATGGCATTAATTAGCGCCATTGAATATTCACGAAAGAGCCCCGCGCCGCCGCCGGAAGTCCCGCTTCCGTCGCGCCGCAGCCCGTTTCCCTCAGGGACGTCTATTTCGCTCCATTCAAAACGTTGATTCAAAATTGTCAAACGAAATGTACAGTCTGAGTGCCTTTGTGAATCCGCTAAACTCCATTCAACTCTAGATTCATCATAATTCCATTCCGCAAGTCTTGTTCAACGGTCCGCATTAAAAAGTCTCTTTGTAACTCTTTTATCGACGAATCAGTGCGGTTTATTTTATTTGTAACCAGCAACTTAATTAAGCTCTCGTACAAGTAAATGCGGAAGAGCCAATCAGTGTGGCCCATTTCGCGTTCGCGGACGAACTTTTTGATTAACCGCAAGAAAGCAGTAGCCGTAATTGCTTCGTCATATTTTTAAGTGATTCATCGCGTTCACCATCTGATGTATTATCTCTGTTCGATGGCTCGTGCTCAAAATATATGATACGGGCGAAAGGATTATGTACTCGTGAAACATGAATTCCGATTAAGTAAGCGAGTTGTTTATAAAAATTATTCTGATGGGTACAAAACAATACAGCGACATAAATCTAAACTAGTTTTGTACCATTTTTTCGTCGATGTTGTATTACTATTGCTCTCGTCTAAAAGCTGAATCTTGTCTCAAGTATACTGCACTGGTATCATAATGGCCGTACTGCTATTATAATGAATTCGCTAAGCGTTCTGCCACTTTGAAAATTACAACTCATTACAAGTTTAGAGATTTACAAGTTTATTAGGATTTGTGGCTGTCTATTTGTCTTTTAATTCGCAGCAAACCAATACTACATGTATATATTCATAGTCCGCATTTAGAAAACAAATGTTATCCTATATTTATATTTTTTCAATCAAATTTATCAATTCTATCCAAAGTATTAGGTACAATTTAAATTTGTATTCTACCTTTTTAAACGCGGAGAAATCCGTGAGGCACAGCTTGTCAATCCTAAACAGCACCTATTTCTGTCTGAAAACAGCAGTGCTATGCTTTGCTGTGTTCTGGTCTGCAGAGTGTGGTAAGGGGGGCATACTAAACCGTGGCGAGCCAACTTAGTCCTAAGAGGTTGTAACGCATCTGCGGCCAACCTCAAGTAAAACTCTGATCTTATCTGGGATTGATAACAGATGTCCATGGGCGGCAGTGGCCACTTACCGTCAGAGGGAAAGCATGCTCATTTACTACTTCCATTTTATATGACTAGCAAAATCGTTAAAAACATCAAAACAAAAAACCTGACTACTTAAAAAGGTTTTTTTTGTTAACATTATGATATATATTTAATTTTACGTTTATATGAGTTTTAGTCAAAATAGTCACGTAAAAGTACAATATATATATTTTTAGATAAGTCTATTTACTAGCTTTCGTTTGATACCCATATTGTAATAGTAAAA